>VYZV01014253.1:72095-155382 GCA_013401275.1 Pandion haliaetus | reverse complement strand
GCTGAGACGCCTTTAATAATAACTATTATTATTATTATCATTATTATTATTATTATCATTATCATTATTATTATCATTATTATTATTATTTATACCGAAACAGCCTTATTGCTGGTATCTGAGTCTTAAGCCTGTAGTGGCAAGAGAGGAGGGAGAGAGAGCGAGAGAGAGAAAAACTTTTTAAAGTGGCATCAAGGTGCTGGTTTCAGCATCAAGCTAATACTTGATAGGGACTTTCCTACTTGGAAACTTTGATTTAGATGGTCTTGAGAAAGAAAATGCTCCATCTTGCACCCAGTTTGTGTTTTGTATGGCATGGTGCAAGCCATACTGGTGTTAGGCTCTCTGCCAGCTGGTTTCAGAATTGTATGAAGGCATTGCTTTTACTTTTCCTATTGCACAAGTTATTTGAGAGAGGGTGGCATCTTTAGGTCGTTGGTGAGGGTCAAGGCTTCTGTCATAAGAGCTACAAAAGAGGATGACATACATACTTACTGGTATCCTGATGTCTAGGTAGAAAAGATGAAAAAATAGTGAAGCAGACATGGTTTAGTGGGCATGGTGGTGTTGGGTTGACGGTTGGACTCAATCTTGAAGGTCTTTTCCAACCTAAACGATTCTATGATTCTGTGGAAGAGAAGGAGGTGCAAAGCGAGAGGGAGCGGAAGCAGCTGCAGAGCTGCAGCTTAGAATGTATTCCAACGTCAGTAAATTCATAGTTTAAGGTAAAATGAGATCTAGCTGTCCTGTGTTCTACAGCTTAAGCCGTAACATCTTCAACAGCGATACCTGTGCCAAGTCCTCCGCTTCTGTTCGGATGCGACCTCCAAGAAGAGCATTCACCTCAGATGTAAAAGACTGGATAGAATTTTCTAGAAGTGTTTAAGACAGTCAGTTTTTAAAAATAAAATTTAGGCAGTTAAACATCTTGGGAAACCAATGAATTTGAGAATTAGGAAATCTTATTCTTCAGCTGATCTAATTATCTTCTTGTCAGCTACTCTAAGTTTGTTGTAAAGAGTAATTGGTTCCAGGGTGAATGTCTAGCTTAAACTCCCAGCCATTTTGTCTGCTAGTTACGTTTCATTCCTCAAAATATTCTTCTTCATATCAGAGCTTCTGGAGTCTGATTCTGTCATCCGTTAACTTTTCCACTTACAGACTGAGCCTCTTAAACTAGCTGAGAAGCAGGTTTTTCAGACCCTCCATTGCTACAGCTGTTCCCTGAGCTGTCCTCAGTGCAGATGGAGGGATGGTGAGGAATGAAGGTCTTCCTCTCCACTCCAGTAAAACTCCTCTCAACTCCAGTGAAAATAGGATGAGGCCCTTACGGCTGTTACTGGTGTAAGATTCCCACTGATCCTTACCACTCATGTTGTACTTTGGGCTTTGTAATAAAGGCAGCCAGCTTTTAGACTGTGCTCTGAGAGGCTCTGAGTCAATGCTCCTGAGGGGTGGTCCATCTTCCTTGGCTTCTGACAGATCCAGCATGGCAAGGTAAGTCAATGTTGGGCCTGTAGGTGATAAGACAGGGGGTTTAGGGGATTTGGGGGCTGAAAACAAGAAACAAAACACTGCTAGATGTCCAGGAGCAGTGCTTGCAGGCTGCTGATCCGAACCGATACTCTTGAGGGTCGGTCAGTTTGCTCAGGGAACATCCCCAAAATTGGTTGTCCGCCTGGGATCTCTGACCTGTTGTGGTTCCCATTTTTCAGAACAGGATTATGTGCTGGAATAGATCAGAGTATTTTCACAGCATGCTGGTAAATCTTAAGAGATATGGGGAAAATGGAATAAGGGAGGCAGACACAGCTCAACTACAAGCCGAGTGGCACAGAGCAGATGCCATGGCCGACTTTCTTCCCCTGTTAATTTGAATCACTTTTTCAGCAAGGAGCAGGAATTGTCTTGCTCCATCTGATTCGGGCTAGAAAGGCACGGTGACTGTACAAGAAGAGGTTAGATCATGAACAGTAAGGTGAATACGGATAGGGAGTTAACTCTTGGTTGTTCTTTACAAAAAGTAAATGAGAAGGCAAAAAAGGGTGTGCTCAGGTACCAAGTTTAAGACAAAAGACTTCACGCTGTTGAAAATTACTCCATGGATGTGAAAGCCCTTTCAGTGGAAAAAAGGGCTGTAAAACATGCAAACATCTCAATCATGCACCAGGAAGTCTCTAAGTCAGAGATTGATGGGAGCTTGACGGGAAGGTGGAGGAAATATTCCTTGGTGTTAATCTCATGCCTTCGATCTTTCCTGAGGCATTTGGCTACTGGGTTATCTCATCCTTTGGTCCATGTTGGCTAACAGTTTCCAGCTGAAGCGCCCTGGGTAGCTCATACCTGAGGCTGGACAAGGTGGGGGATGCAGAGAGCATCTTGGAGGACAGCAGGCTCAGTAAGCAACGGTGCATCGCCAGGAACGTGCGAGGCAGCGGTGCCAACTGAGTGCACCCAGCAGTGATTACCAAGCAGCTGTTATTTCATATGCTGGGTGGAGAATCCTATCTCCAGCTCTCGTTTCAAATGACCTTTCTTTGCTACAGCTTGCTTACGAAGTGGTCTCCTTGACCTCTTGCATAAAATGTGAGAAAGTTTTTTGGTTGCTTTTGATATTGTAATGGCGAATGGCTGTGGAAAGTATTTAAATTTCAGACTTTCACCTAGAAAGAGGAAACACGAAAAAATGAGCCTTGAAAGGATCAGAAAATTAATTTTGTATTTTATTGTGAATAGCAGAAGTCTAGTGCCTTCAGGGATCAAATTCCCCGTGCCATTTTGAGACTTTCCTTCCTATCTAAAACTGCTACAGATATAAACCCATAAGAATCGGCATTCTTGATAGCCTCTTAGGTAGAAGATGGCATCTTTGACATTCTGGGGTCTCTTCATTGCACGG
Organism: Pandion haliaetus; assembly: GCA_013401275.1. NCBI lineage: Eukaryota > Metazoa > Chordata > Aves > Accipitriformes > Pandionidae > Pandion > Pandion haliaetus. The sequence goes on along the minus strand of VYZV01014253.1, from coordinate 152,483 downwards.
TCCCTAAGGACAGTCTTTGAGAGCTTCTGAAGAAAACAAGTGTTTGTAGACTTCTGAAAACATGCTGTAGGATTTTCCATTAGCCTGGATGCAATGATCTTTGTGCTGCATCTGAATTTAGACCTTTATTAGCAGTGCTTGGAGAAAGGCTTGTATGAGCTGCTGAATATCCTCACCTGCTGCAAGAGGGAACTCCTGCATGGTGGGATTGGTGGGAACCAGCCCCACCGTGTTCATTAGTGTCAGTACTGTACTTTTGTGATCCATTTCATGTGGATGAAAACAAGTTCTGCCAACAAAGCTGAAGACGTGCAAGGCCCATTGGGTGACTTTCTAGAAAGATTAAAAAAAAAAAAGTATTTGCTTTAACATTGAGAGGAAAAGGAATATCTTATTTAGACTTGGCCAAATAAAAGGTCATTTCATGGGGGACACAAAGGGTGGGCCCAAATCCGTGTGAGTGGAACGTGACTTCTTAGCCTGCTCTCTCTGTTCTGGCTTTTCCTGAATATTTGCATCGGAGGTGGCATTCACGTCGGCCTCGCTCCCTGCGTCTGCAAAGGCTGGAGCAAGAGTAGCTGCAAATGTGTTTTAAGCATGTTGTTGAGCTGGGGTTGTAATGCGTGGAGAGCTCTGTTAGTGAGCTGCTGCTTTCTGTTTTGTCAGGGGCTGCCTTTCAGGGCGGGGGACGTTACCACTCTTGCCCCTCGCAGGAAAAATTTGGGGGGAATGTACATACAAAAGAGGCTGTCTGAGTGTAAGCTATCCACGCTTGTCTGTCTGCTTCTCTGTACGGTTATTTCTGCGTTCACCTATACATACCAGCCCACTGCTTTTTTTTTTTAATCCGTGGGAAGTGGCCTTCCCTTTCCCGGCGGAGGAGCTCCTGCTTGCCTGGCTTCCCTCGTGGGGAGGGCTCGAGCCATGTCCTGCCGGCAGCTCCGTTTTCTTTGCCTGGGTGCCCTGGAGCACAGGTTTCCTTAGGAAAGCCAGAGATGGCAGCAAGACAAGTTTCCTGCTGGTTCCCTTGTTCCAGTTTCCTCCTTTTGGCAGAAGAGAGTTTGATTATTTTTTTTTTTTCTCACGCTTATCATGGGCTGCGAAGAACAGCTCTTAAATTAGCCCTGAGGAGGTGGAAAGGTAGAGAAAGCTCGCTGCGGGGAGTTTGGTCTGATGCATGTAATAAGCACAAGCTCCACCTGATTTGACTGATGAACCCTGTCATATGCCCAGCCCTCTCCTTTGTTTGTTTTTGTTGTTTTAATTAACTTTTGGCAGCCATGCCAAGCACAAGTCCTGCATCTTTTTCCAACCGCTGCTGCAGAGTTACAGCGAAGCTCTTGGGCCGTAGCTCGACTTGGGAGGCTCGGATGTGTCTAGGGAGCATCCTGGGAAACTCAAGGCCTGAGTGAAGGTGCCAAAGGTCCAAAAACGTCCCTGCAGCATCGATGGGCAAAGCAGGATTTTGGTCACGTGCCCAGGGAGCGGCGTGCTCTCCGCCAAGTGCTTCCATCATGCAGCCCTGAGGTGCCGACAGGAGGGAGGAGCAACTTTTGAACCAGATTGTAAATCCCCTGGACTTGGTACGATCTTACGCTTTGTTTTCAATGAGGGAAGATGACTTTGCAACCACCCATTTTTAAGTAAATCTCTCTTGGGAAGATAGAGCTGCTCATGCGTGTTCCCGGGTGCTTCAGCCTTTCCGTTAGGGTCCTGAAGAACAGCAGCAACAGCAAATCTCATGCACTGCTGATTTTGATTAACCACATGAGAAACTAGGTTAAGCTACCTCAGGCAATAAAATCCTGTAGGCTACTGCGAGGCTGTCACTGCTAGAGATGCTCCGTCGGCTGGGAACGGGCACTGCTGCCTCGCAACAATGAACCTAACTGGGTTATAAATAAATCTTCATTGTTAGAAAAGAAACAGTAGGAGAAAAATAATCTTTTTCTGTTCTAGTTTTCTCCCTTTTGGGTAGCATCAAAGCTATTTGGTTATTTGCAGAGCCGCTCAGGACCAGCAGCAGTAAAACAGGAGGCAATGGGTAGGGCGAGCACACGGAGAGAAGAGGAGGGAGCTGGTCTGGCGTATCGGGGGGTTAAACCCGAGGCACCGGCACGAGGTTGGGTTCCCACCTACGTAGCTGCAGGACGGGATTTCCAGCACTGCTGAGGTTTGGGCTATAGCAGGGAAGCTCCCTTGCAGCCCAGTTTTGTCAGGCGCCTGGTCACCATTCCTGCAGGCTGCTCTTCTGGGAAGTAACCGGAGAAACGTTCATCCCGGTGCCTCGCAAGCTGTTCGCGATACATGGTTTGCAGCTCGTCTGCTGAACCACCCTGCCTCTACAGATGTTTCCACTGACATTTGGCGGTGATGTGATTGGATAAAGCACAAGAAACAGATCGTTCGCGGTGGCCTCTGGGAACAAAAGTTCAGGAATCTCTTTTGCGTATTGCATGTGCAATAGGAAGCTGTCGCTGGCACCCACCGAGTCCGCTCGAGTGTGTACGCTTGGTGCGTGCGTACTTGCCCCAGGCCTGGGTGAAGGCAGGCATATTTTATGCAATGTAAAAGCAGCTTCTAAAACCACTGCAGTGCACAATGCCTTGACATTGGCTGCTGCCATCCCGGCTAAGAGAGTGCTGCTGAACACAGATGATTTGTTGAAACTATCTGTTTATTGCATTGGCTAAGGCCCCTGTAAGGAATACAGATGTTTAGCAGCTGGTCCGAGTCCTGCTGAAGTCCCTCACAGATACGTCAGAGCTTCTCCAGTCCAGGGTGACGGGTACAAGGCTCCTGGCTGCACTAACAAATTCTCTTCGTTAAAAGTGCTAGGATCTCTCGTATTAAAATAAGTTTATTAAACCTGACTTGCAGTATTTAATAGCACCGATTGCTCAGTCTGGCTGCAGACTGTGGGTCATCTGCCATGCTCGGTTTAGTAAATATTTGACATGACCTGGTATCTGAAAAGACAAACTGTGGAACTCCGCAGTGGCACTTTTGAAATTGCTTTTCTGAACAGAGCAGTGCTCTGCCTGCTCTATGTTAATCATGAGATAGGAACAAAAAAAGGTGATTATTGAAGACAAAAACGTTACGCTAAGCTAGCTGTTGGGATGCCTCTCTTCCATCCAAGCTCAGAAGCAGCTCTGTACCAGGTGGTAGTGAGTTGTTGAGCGCAGTAATGGAGAGGACTGAAAAACCACGAATCAGAGAGACGATGAGAAGAGGAGCAGCAGGCACAAACTGGAGGAAAGCTGACAGGTACAGAATTAGGTTTTTCTTAGCAAGCGTTGGATGGGGACTTTCTTCTGTGGCTTTTTCAGTCCAAATGTTCAGGAGATACGTATGTACTTTAATTCATGTATATGTCATTATTTCCAACGGTTTCAATGTTAAAAGGCTTTGCAATACAGATAGACTAGTAGGCAATGAACTTTTCCAATTCATGAGAGTGATTTGTAATTCATTCTGGCATGGCTGGCTGTAGATGCTAATCTTATTCACAGCAAATTAAAGAAATGTCTCTCCCCTCCCCCCTTTTCCCTCACGACTTTCCATTTTTGGAGACTGTTATTTGCCATCATTGTACCTGGCTGCTGGAAGCTTGACAAGATCCTCCTTTTTAAAAAAAAAAAAAAAAAAAAAAATTGTGTCTCAGAAGAGACTGAAGTGGTTTGCTTTGCTGTTTCCCCAAAGGGTACGAGACAACGCTGTGATTTTAACCCTGCCTTGTTGCTCTTGGGAGCTCCGAATCTGGCAGAAGGAATATCTAACCTTTCTTTTAAGGTTAAAACCCCGCCCCGAGTCATGGAAGTATGAAAAGGAGTGTATTTTGGCTTGTCGCACCTCGGCGTGTTCATGTCGCCTCTGGTACCAGCTGCCTCTGGGTTGGGGGCGAGGGCTGCGGTGCGGTAGATGAGCCTGTCTGCTCGGGGGAGGTTATTTTCATCCACGTTTGTGGATGGCGAATTCCCCATGAGCCTGAGAACCTGCTTTGCTGCTGCCCTTGCTTCTTGGATGAAGGAAGGATTTCAGGTTCCCAAGCAAAACCTGTAAGAGAAAACAAATTCTGCAGGGAAAGGCAGAATGAAGGCTGGTAAAATACCTGAATCCCATGTCAGTATTTCTGGCGATGTCAGTGCAGGCATCCTGGGGAATCCCGTCCAAGCCCAGTGGGGACAGTAGAAGAGGGAGAGAGGTCTCTGGCTCCTCAATTCTCATCCTTTTGTTTTCTTCAACTCTTATTCCCGAAGACAAAACTGTGGCTGGCTGTGCATCTGACCTGTGCCGTAATCTTAGGAAACTGGACCGTGGAGACGGTGTCTGAGGAGAGCTGAGATGGCTTGGCTTTGCAGGGGTCTGATGAGATGCCATTCATTACCACGTGTAAAGTGCTTTTTCAAGTCTCCATGAAGGTGCTTTAGGAGTGCCTGTGCTTTGACTTAGTGACGGCTGGGAGTATCCTTCTCTGCAGTGTCTGTGACTTGGCACTTTTTTCTCTCTGCTCCTCTCTGGGGACAGAGGGGCAAGTGGAACAGGATGTTAGAAAACACCGTAAAATGGAACACTAAGTTTGGCTTAATTAAGAACGGCTACGTTGTTGGAATTATTAATTGCAAATTCTCTTGAGACTAATTTCACGGGAGATTGAGTTACTGCAGGCCCTGGCCTGATCTGAACGGATGGCATTGTTTTAAATGGCAGCGTTGAGGTTACATGCGCACGTGTGTGTGTTGGTGTTAATCAGATCCAGAATTTCATAATTTCACCAATTCAATTCTTTGTTTTATTCAGTTAGTGTGTTAAAGATGATTCGCATCGCTTCTCACAACTCTGATCACGTAGCCTTATTACACGCAGCATTAGGTCTGGTCACGGCACATCCAGGGACCAGGGAGCAAAGCGACGTGCTGCTGGGGCTCTCCAACCGTGGCGGCGAACTCCGAGAAATTCTCATTTGGTTTTATGACACAGCTGAACATCTCGGCTGGTGGATGGCTGGTCTCACTGCAGGGGCTTGTAATCATCCTCTCGGGTCCCTCCTGCTCCTGCGTGCCTATGGAGTGATGTATGGAGCTGCGTGCAGGTGCTGCGCGTGGCTGTGGGTGGCTTGGGGAGCCCTGCCGGTCCATCACCCCGATGATGCACCCACACGTTTCCAACCTCGGGCACTCGTTTGGGACGAGCCAGCCTCGGCACTGTGGTTTGATGGGTTCTTGATCTTGGATGTGATGCCTCGGAGTAGCAACCTGTGGGTTCCCCTCCAGCTACTCAGCAGTGACTGTTGTGGTGCAAAAAATACAAGACAAAGGAGAAAAGGAGCCGGTTTCCTGGAGGAGCTGATTGTGTGAAGGTCCAGACTGTCTTTCAGACCGGCACATTAAGGGTTGTTGTCTTGGTTTTGGCTGGGATAGAGTGAATTTTCTTTCTAGTAGCTGGTATAGTGCTGTGTTTTGGGTTCAGGATGAGAAGAATGTTGATAACACACTGATGTTTTCAGTGGTTGCTCAGTAGGGTTTAGTCTAAAGTCAAGGAGTTTTCAGCTTCTCCTGCCCAGGCAGCAAGAAGGCTGGAGGGGCCCAAGGAGTTGGGAGGGGACACAGCCAGGACAGCCGACCCCAACTGGCCAAAGGGGTATTCCAGACCATGGGACGTCATGCCCAGTATATAAACTGGGGGGAGTTGGCCTGGGGGGTGGATCGCTGCTCGGGAACAAACTGGGCGTCGATCGGTGGGTGGTGAGCAATTGCACTGTGCATCACTTGTATATTCCAATTCTTTTATTATTATAGTTGTCATTTTATTATTGTTATTATCATTACTAGTTTCTTCCTTTCTTTCCTATTAAACTGTTCTTATCTCAACCTACAAGTTTTACTCCCTGCCCCCCCTGCCCCACTTCTCTCCCCCATCCCACTTGGGTTGGGGAGAAGCGAGTGAGCGGCTGTGTGGTGCTTAGTTGCTGGCTGGGGTTAAATCACGATAGTTGTCATTTCAGCTACCTACATGTTGAAAAGATTTCTGAGATCTTGGCTGTGTTGAACATGCCAGAATCTCCTGCCCCCGCTTTTTTGATACTAGCTCAGCAACTTCAGATACAGTCACCTCCTAGAGACTGGGTCCATAGAGATATTAAATACGTCAAGGGGCTCGCTGCTGGTTGCTTCTGTTAATGTTTTATTTTCCCTGAAAATCTGGATTTTTCACTGGACAACTTAGATGCAAACTGAATTTCTTCCTGTGGAAAACACAAGTTACTATGAAGAAACACCCTGAGCAAATTAGACTGACAGATCACAGCAAGAGGTCAGTGTTGAGCCACACCAGCACATACCTGGAGGATGCTCTGCAGCCCGGTCCCTGGCGGAGGGCTCTGCGGCCGCAGGGCCATGAGGGACGCAGGCCCAAGGCATGGGGGACATCTTCACTGGGGCTGTTGGCAAAGACCTACTGTAACCCCACTTACGTTTTCTCCTGCAAGGTTTCTGCTCCCTTTGCGGATTGAGGTTTAAACCAGGATTCTGCTCCCTTTGTGGACTGAGGTTTAAACCGGGTCGTAGTAACTTGTCGACTCGGAGCTGTGCAACGGCCGTCAGCCGGAGGTGACGCGTGTCTGGTTTTGCCTGCAAATGCCACCTATTTGGCATGCGGGTCGTGCTTTCGGTGGTGGCACAGACAAACCTTGTGTGGAAGAGTCAGAGCGGTGAGGACAAAGGGCTGGTGCCATTCAGCAGAGAGAACCCCTGAGAGCTGGGACAGCCGCCCATGTCCTTGTGTCGTCCCCCCCCCACACACACCTCCCTGCCCTGAGACGGCTGGGAAGCATCGCTTGTGGGTGCTGGGGGGGCACGGGGGTAGGCAGCAGTCACCTTTCCTATGCCTGCGTGCAGACCACGCTGAAAGGCTTTTTCAACTCCGTTCTTTCTAAAGAAAATGCCTTTGTACTCAATGGCTGGAGAAAGGTGTCAGGCTTTTGCCTCTAATGGTCTTAGAGCGGGAACCTGTAATTTACCTAGCAGCGTTTTCTCCATGTCCTTTCACCTACACAGGCAGAGGACTACGAAACATCTTCCCCCACCTATTCCAGAAAAGAATGAGACAGAAAAGCAACTGGTAATATATCTGACTATTTCAAAGTTGTTGATTGTAAACAAACTTTGTTGAAGAAATAAAATCACATGACAAGATATCAGAGTGATACTATAAATCCATTTTGTTATTGTTGCCACACTTCACATTTTTGGAACTTGGAATTTAGCTCATGGTGTACAAAAACTTGTAAAAATTTATTGCAAGCGTGCCTTTGTGTAGAACAAAACCAGTGTCACAAAAGTAGTTCCCTGTCCCATGCAGAAACGCAGTTGTGTGTCTCTTACCGTGAAGAGGTCACGCACACCTGCATTTCCTGACAGACTTGGCTGTTACAAAATTGCTCTGAGAAGTTTTTTTAAAAAAAAAAGAAAAAAGCAATTGCAGCGTATGCTTTACCTCTGGAATTTACACTTTCAATGGAAATCTTTAGAATTATAAAGAACATGGAACTTTGCAACAGAACTGCAGTTGCCGACGTTGCGAGCACAGCCCAATGGAGTCGTCCCGAAAGCACGCGGCCTGCTAAGGCTCGTCGCTGCGTTTGGTACCATCGCTGTGTTTGATGGAATGTAAGTAAGTAAGTTGCACATACTGGAAAATAACTGAAAACTAATCCCCATTGTTCCTGTTTCTACTGTGGCACTTCCTCAGGCTGTCGCTTCCGTGCTGTGCTGACATGCAGCAGTGCTTTGACTCCAAGGTTGGTGACTACTGAACACGTATAGTGTACGGAAAGGCATGGAGCGAGGCTAGTGATGTAGCTAAAGCCGGGCTTATGTTGCTAAAGCAGCTGTGCGGACTGGTTGTGTTAAACACCAGCCTCTTCTTTTTAATTCAAAGGCAGCAGGGGAGGGGGTACACATGCTGGAAAGATGAGAGTTAGGAGGGGTCGCCTGGCTCCTCTCCCTCTGCATGCCCAACCTCTGAACCTTCCTCTGCCTCCTTAAATCTGCTGTTCCCCTTAAACTCCTCCTCGTATCAGACTGTGCTGATTAGCCTCACCTATGTGGGATCAGATCAATCTCTGGCATAAATCTGAGTTTTACTATTTCTAATCTCACCCCAGACCGTGGGGTCAAGTTATTTTTAATTTCAGTACTGAAATGCCAGGCAAAGATTTGGCTTATGAGCAGCAGAGAAATCCAGGTTGCAAAAGTAAGTCCAAGAGACCTGGGCTTTGTTTTGCATCGAAGGAGCAATTCCGTTTCGTAGAGACATGTGAATTGTTCAGCAGTCACATTTTGCATACACCTTGACACAGATTAACTGGAGAACAAGACCATGAAGTTAGACACCAAGTGGGCTGGGATTCTGGACAGATGAACCTAGTGTACTGGGCTTTGTTTTTTGGTTTTTAGGGGGTTTTTGGGTGGGTTTTTTTTTTTTTTGTAACTAGGGAAAAATAGGACAAAATGCTCTCTTTGCAGTCCAGAGCACACTGTAAATAATTGAAGAGGGAAGGCATTTGCCAGCTGCTTTATTTTAGAAACGGAGTTGCCAGGTCTGGGAGCAAACTGTGGGTCTGCCACCTTCCCTTCCCCAGTAAGACGTATGAGGCTAGCATGACTATGAAGTCTGTTTGTTGGAGGAGCTTGGATCCCACATTGCACTCATCTTTTCCCCTCTTTGTTTATCCAGTCAGGTCCTGCACACCGTGGCCCTGCAGGATGGCGTCATGGTCCGTTCCCACTAGGTTCTTCAGCCAGGTCCCCCACGCATTCAGGGGTTGTTGCAGTTACAGCAAATGAGCACTTTTGCAAAGTGGTGGTTTTGTGGGTAAGATTTTTGTACTATACATTGTGTGGACCACCTTGACATCTAATACAAGCAATTATTACTTCAGAAGAGGGATACAAAAGGGATTTACCACTTAAGGCCTTTTCATGATAATTAACAGCTGTTCACCAGACCCATCAGAGGGGAAGGGTTTAAAAAAAAAAACAAACCCACCGAAAAAACCCTCCCCAGACCATGTCAAAGGCCCCTCTTTGACAGTGAGCCAGAGCTGAGAAATGTTACAGCCGTTACAGCGGTGATGCCGATACCTGTTTTGGGTCTGTACGAACCTGACAGGCAGCACTAATGGGGCAAAGCAGGCAACACCTTCACAGTGACTGCAATTAGTGTAGGCTTCAGAAACAATACCCTGTTTCATCTGAGACTTGCAAAATAGCAGAAAGGATCAGCAAAGTAATACTACAGAAGTCAACTGAAAGGCCAACTCTGTGTTGTTATCTCTTCCAGACTGACCAAGAACCTGCGGGCTGATTTGGATGTGCTCTAAATCCATGGAATGAGGGAAGCAAAGGAAATCGTAGGGCAGGAAACTTCTCCAGGGCTAGACTGCTGAAGACCCAGCACCATCTCTCAAAAGAAGAGGAAGAGACCCTTTTTGTACAAAGCACAGATACTCTCAGCTGTTCCGCAACAGTAAGATGATGGTACAGGGGCTTTTCCAGTTCATAATGCTTCTGGAAACAAAGGTTGGTTTGGGAAGAACTGTTACAAGGAGGAACATGTATCAAGTAGCACTGGTGACAGGCTTGCATTTGAGCAGATGATGGCGTGATCTGTCTATGCAAAATATCCTAGTTAATGAAAGGCCAAATATATACATGTTTTGAGCTTAGAGTTCCTTACCGTTGTGAAGCGTTGCTAACAGTCCTTTGACACGTGAATGTTCTCAACCAGATTGAGATGAGCTCTTGCTTTACGAACAACTAATCTTACACTAGTCCTAGCAACAAGAAAGTGCCGTGGCAAACTCCACAACAGAGATGGATGGAAGACTTCATATTCCATCTAAGCCTCAGTGACTTTTCTCAAGTCAGTAATTGTCTAAATTTCACATTGATTACTGCAATATAGTGGAGCTTCAGATTCTCCATTTCTCTCCTCTAGGCAGGTCAGGCTGCTATGTTTTATCCAGTTTTCTCTTGCCTTCTCAGTGCAACTTGGTTTTGACTCGTAGTGGCCTATGCGGAGTAAGGAACCCGTGCTGACAAAGTCCCACAGCCCTTACTTCAGCGTGGAACAACGTTCGGCATGCTTTCGTTTCTAGTTTGGACAAGTGCATCTGAACAAGAACCAAGTCACTGAAAATGCAGAACATGGACTTAAATCAGCAGGAGCGCAAACTCCACTTTACAGTTTCATCACCCCCTTACCTGTGCGGTGCCCCGGTGTCTGATTAGGGAAGGGGAAGCTCCTATTTGAGGAGCTAATGATATCTCGTGAGTGCTGAGGTTGTTAAAGCACTTTGCCATCCTTGCATGGAAAGTAGTACAGATGCGCAGAATTATCATCACCCCACTCATCACTAAAATCAGCTCCAGGACTAGAGGACTAAGACATGTAAGACTGAGCTATTGGAGGCTTCTTTCACTACTCACCAGCTCAAGACAGACTACTAAATAAATTCTGGAAGGGAAAAAAACTCCTCAGCCAAAAAAAAATAAAAAGCCACAGAAGTGTAGCTGGAGGTAAAGAATGGGAATGCTGTTTTGAGTTGCTGTCCTTAATGTCAGTCTGGAAACATCTAAATTTCTTTTTCTCCAGGAACTGTGTGAAGAAAACAAAGTTGTACCCATTAGGGACACTGAGAGTTCTATAAATTGGGATTCTCAGACCACCTTGTAAGTGTAGAAGGGTTGGGGCTAGGGGACAGAAATGGAAAACGAAGATGAGATTTCTTTAAATTGTGCCCTAGTGTCAAGTGCACAAATGGACTGAAGTAAAAAGTGGCAGAGTTTCTGCAAGCCCTTGAAGCATTTTTCAACTGAGATAACAGCAGTGGAAACCATTTCATAGTGACTTCTAAGCTCTAGTGAGTGTTCTATTACACACTGGGAAAAGAAATGTTTTCCAAGAATGGATCGTGGCATGACAGACATTTCTTGAAAGCAGTACTGTGCATAGAAGGCGGTCAGTATGTCCTACTGATGGTCTCGGTTCTTTGAAACAAAGTTTGCATACCATAAAGAAGTAATTTTCAGTTTTCAGAAGGTGGGTTTTTTTTTTTTCTGTCTGGAAAAATTTAGAGATGTTCCTCTGTGACCTGGTTGGCATTTCCACTGCACTTTAGCTACTGCTGAACTTTAAAATCTCTTACCCAGATTGTCCCAAGGCTACAAAAACACGCCCCCCCNACTGCTGAACTTTAAAATCTCTTACCCAGATTGTCCCAAGGCTACAAAAACCCGCCCCCCCCCCCAAACAACCCAAACTTGCTATCATTTCACAAGCCATTGCACAATTAACACACACGTGCACACTATAACTAGCATCCTTGTACTACTTTGAGACTAACCTCCCCCCCTTTTTTTTTTTCCCCCCCTTTAACTAGGGGGAAGCTTTAATGTTACAAGCAGGTAGGGAACCAAGTCTGAGTAAGCCAGTTTGCAGTAAAGGAAATGCTGCAGAAGCTGAGCTGCAGTTAACAAAAGTTCGCCTTTTAAAAATTATTCAATTTCTTCCTTAATTACTTTGCCTCGTTTGTAGTAACATAGAGAAAGTGCAAGATGCTTTTTCAACAAGGAGAAATCTTAACTTTCCCCAACCCTATCTACTCCTAGTCAATAAATGGAGAAGATGAGGTGGAATAGTCATCTGTGGATACAGACTATGCTTTGGTGGCTTTTGCTTGTTGGCTTTGAGAGCCAAAATTCAGGCATTTTGTACATATAAATATATATAAATATTTTTGCTTACTTATGGAATGTTTGTTCATGTTTAGGGCACCAGTTCAAAATGATGAGGGATGGTTAAGGCCAAGAAAATGAAATTCATTGCAAAGCTATAATTTTGTCTTCATTTTTCTCCTTTACAAAGGAGACTAAAGCATCTTCCCTGTAATAGTCAGCCACTGCGTAATCCCCCATCAATACCAATTCTAGGGAAAACTACTCAGGACCCAGTCCCTGAGGCAAAAAGCTAGGACCTCATGATTTTAGCTCAAGTAATCCATAGAAATAACAGCATACATTAGTGGAAAATGAAACATTCCAAGGCCTTGGACCTACTGTCACCTGAAAAAGAAAAGGCGTTTTCTGTATGGCATTGGCCTAGATCCAAGCCTTTAAGCATATATAGTAACATAACAAGTGGCCAAGGGCTCCAGCTCTATCTCGGGGGGCTAGGACACAGCTGGAGAGTGCTGTGCTCACTGCAAACCTCCCGCTCCCTGCTGGGGGTACGTGCACCTTGCAAATGCTCCAGCACTGCAGGGGAACGCAAGGAAGCTGGGCTCCCAGCAGCTACTGTTCGTTCAAGCTATCCCATCAGCAACGTTCCAGCCAGCCCTTTCCTTTCTGCCCCAATTCTGACTACTGTATAAATTCACGGGGCGTAATGAACCTGTAGCTACTCTTCCTGTTGTAATATAGGCTGGCATTGTCTCAAGCAGGGAGCAATAAGAATACCATCTGCCTTTACGTACCCTTGTGGAATTCCCTAAAAAAAAGGAATCTGTGGGCTTCTATTGCTGAACCTTGTTTTTTCATGCCTCACGCTAGCTCCTCTCCCCCTCTGAATACTTACAAGACTGACAAGAACCAGCTACCCCACACACTCGGTCTGAAGAGGGGTGGTCTCCACTCTCTGCAGGGCCAAGAAGTTTGGAACGCATCCTTGGGCTCCCATGCAGCTTGGCATTGCCAAGGACTGGAGTGGTACAAACCCCCTCCTTCCTTCTGAGGCTAGGAGGCCTCGGTGCACAAGGTTTTGTCCTTTCTCCCACGTTTCCTGGGTGGAGACCTTGTGGACTGAGACTTGAAAAGGGATGCTTCGGAAACCCACTGCTGTCCGCTGTGCAGCTGGCAGGCAGAGCAGGCCATGTGGGAAACAATGCCCAGAGAGAAAGAGGTGTGAAGTTGGCCGTCCCCTTACCCTCCCTGCAACCAGGTGAGATGTGCCTCTAAGTCCACACCAAAAAAATAAGACTTTGGTAGAAACAGAAAGGTGGCAGTGCAAGGATGCTCTCTGGGCTAGTCAGTAATTTACTAACCTCTGCTGGATTCTTCCTCTGCTGTGATTTACATGCTATGCAATTGCACATCACATAATGATGAAATCTGGGGAGTTCTCAAATTCTTGTTGGTTACCCTCTGCTGCCTCTTGCCAGACAGACACCTATACCCTGGTGAGGTTTACACTGATAAAGAAATCCATCAATCAGTCAATCACTCCATTCCTCTTGCATCAACCTAAGTCATTCTTTGGTAAAACTTTTCAGGCTTGGGGACTTAAAACCAGCTGGTCCTCTAAGCAACATGGTTTCTGCCCTGTAAGTTAATACAATTCTGTTTGTGTCCATCACTGCTAACCTTTAGAATACAGAGGTTTTTGCTGATGGAGTTGTGGACTGAAATCAATAATGTGTAGAGGGAAGGAGTAGTATTTTTACCTCAGTATTGATTCTCCCCTGTTTCAATCATACATCTCTCTCTTGGCATTGTTTTCCAAAGCTTCGGCAGCCTTCAGATTCCACCAGCACCAAAACGTGGCGTTTCAGCCATGGGCACGAGCTCATGACAATTCTTGGCCTCTACAGTGTTACTCAGAACAGGAGAACTCTTTGGGCTTGCTCTGCTTTAGTGAGGTTTAAGGGCTGGTTGCAACTGGACTTCTTTCTTGTTGTAAAACACAATGCTATGTTATTTTGCTAAACACGTAATCTGCTTAATTACAACCACCGTGACAAGCCCCGAACTCTAACAAGAAGAATTCCTACAGAACACCCTGCAGTGATAATGGGACACACACTGCGATTAGTGACTTATTTTTTTCCTGCCAACTGTGTGCCAAGTGAAGTTCTAAAATGGACCAAAAAAGTCTTGACAGTTACAAAAGGAAAAGAAAGAAATAGTTGTTCCTAAGAACTTAACAGTCCATTACATTAGAATTTTAAGCAACATTTAAGATACAGTTGAAATCAAGAAAAAATATCATTGTTATAGTCTGATTTCTCACCTGTACACTGACTGTGGCAGTTAAGATGTGAGGCAGTATTACTTACTGGTTTACTCACTGTTAATACTTACAGTATTATTCACTGTTTGTTTGCATATAAAATGTTTCATCCTGGTTAAAAAAGAAAATCAATGTAATATATTTCCATTATAAATTCACTAATGTATTTGGTTTCTCTTAATTTTGCTGTGTTCTAACTGGGATCAAATTGCCTTACATTACATTAATAAAAACAGAGCAAAAAAAAAAAGACAGAAAGAAAAAGTCTTAACTGGTCCTCAGTTCCTGGCTGCCTGCCTACGAAGGTTCTGTTTGTCAGTACGCTTGCTTCAGTGTTTGTGTATCTGAACTGCTTCGTTTAGCACACTGGGAGGACAGCAGCGAGGCCGTACAGGATGGCAGGCACCCTCACCCACAGCCCACGGTGCAGACTTACGTTGTTTGTCCCAGGATTGAATAACTCCGAGTAAGGTATAGAGTTTTCTGAAACGCCCACCTAGGACTGCTGAGCTACGTCAGCTTATGACAAGCTCCTAGCCCAAGAGGAACTTTACAAGATGACCCTGTTGAACAGATAGTATTGAGACGACGACTAACTTGAGTCTGTTTCTGGTGTACAGATTCCCACAGGGCATTCACATACGCAATTTTGTGTCAGCTTTTCCAGTGGCACTTTCTGCAGGACATGTATACATCCAGCTGCTACTAGGAACGAAGTTTCCACCTCTCTAGTGGCATCACTTGGCATTTTTGGATAAGGACAGCACTGGTGGTGTCACAAGTTCCTTGCTTTGCCGTTCCAGGTGCGGTATCTTCTTCTGCTCACCCTCCACCCCCTGCCTACGCCACCAAGAACAACGCATCAATGGGAGGGTGAGGTGTCTTCCAAGCCCAGAAGCTCCTTTACAAGTCTTTCACCAAACTGTGCGCGGCTATACCTTGTCACATGGTAGGCCTCTGACATTTTGTAGAGGATGTAGGCATTGTTTATAGCGATGCTGATGGCAAACCAGAATACTTGTTGCCAGGTCTTGTTTGGTTTGTGAGAAATGAAATACCTAAAAAGCCAAGAGAGAAGGGGAGGTAGAAGCACTGTTCAGCCAAACACTTGCAGCTGGGATGCAAGAAATAACCCCAAAGATTCTGCAGTCGCAAAGGGGAAGCAGGCCCAGGACTTAATACCTTAGCACAAGTATGATCTTAAGAAATTTTGTACAATGTATTCAACAGTCATTTACAGTTAAGTTGCTCAATTTTGGAAATTTCTAGTAGTGTTTAAGAGAACAGACTTCCTTGCTCTCAAGAAGCAAAACCTCAGCAACACTCTCACCTCTGTACCACTCCACCTAAGTAAGAGTACCGATACAGACTCCCTGAGCTTACCCATGACAAACATCCACGTGACGGGAGCTGTGGGTCTGAATCCCTTCAATTTGTAACTAAAAAAAAGCCTCAGGCACATTACGTTACAGTTCAGGGAAGATTGCTGATGCTTCTCTTGTTTATCTCTATTGCAAGCAAAGAATGATTTCTGCTGCTGTCAACAGTAGGTGGGAGGATGTGTGGGTAGAGGCAGAGCGTGCAGTGCTGGTATGTGGAGCACCTCTCCATAAGGCAGAACTAGAAAGGACTGACATCCTTATATTTAGGTACTGACGAATCCTAGGACTGCCAGAATATTCGCTGCTCGGTCGTAAGATTTCCCACTTTCCTACTTTCATTTTTTTAGTAACCATTTAAATCTACTACCTCACCTCTTTATTGTATTGATTTCCTCAGACCAGAGCCCTCCACCGGTCTCCAGCAAGCACCTTCTCCTCTTTCATCTCTTCTACTGAATTCTTGCTGCCTTGCCCAGAACTGGCTTGGAAAATCTGTGCTGCTTTTTCTCTCTCCTCAATTTTAATTCTTGAAATTTTCTGCACCTCATTGCTATTCCCACGGCCAAGCTTCACCACTGCTATTCTTACTTGTTTCCGTTTCTCCCTGCTACATTAAGGGCTAACACCGAGGACTCCAACTGGAATTCAGGAGCCAGAAGATCTACATTCTGCTCTCCCAGATCATCTAGATCAGCTTTACATCCACAACTGAACATCCTTTTCTTCTGGCTCCAGGTGACACAAATATCATAGGACAGATAATCACCTAAACACCATGTGCTCATAGGGGTGGAGAGCTGAGCTAGCCTGAGAGACTTGTGGGGCTGGTAGACCCTTGCTGAATTCTCTATTTAGCCTTCAATTTGATGTGGCCAAGAACATCAGCCTGCTGGCTCAACTTCCTAACACTTCTTAAAAGTCATTTACAAGATGCTAAGAACGTAAGTCTCAAATTTTTTTTGACTGGTGGATGGGTAGATAGAGCCAAAACAACACTAGCAATGCAGCTCTTGCCCTTGTGCAGGGCCAGCTTCAGATCTTTGACTGAAACATTTTTGTCAGAAATTAATTCTGTGAAAGCAGGATTGGGCCCTCGGCTGCAGCTCAACACAGAGAACTCAAACATTGCAGCAACAGAGAAGGAGTGACAGAAATACACACACACACACGCACATATTCTTACTTACTTGCTGTATTTGTCATCATATTTGCAGATATAGCTAAGGTGAGCAGCAAAGGCTTCAACTGCCAACGGGCATGGAATTTCTCCACTTTTTCTCTTAATTATAACTCCTGCATTAATTAGAAACATAACAGTTTTAAATCTACATCAGAGGTCTAGCAAGATACAGTTTCTATAGATGGTTTATTATAAAATAAACCTTATCGACAGTTTCTGCCCTAAAACTGGGAAGTTATCTGTANGCTTCCTTTTTTTTTTTTTTTTTTTTAATTGGTTGTACATTGAGCAAGTGGAAGAGGAAAAAGAGAGATCATTTTTCAGCTGGAAATGAAAAACGTTAGACACAAACACTTTTACCGTACATTCAGAAAAGAACCATGCATTGCCATAGTCCCCCAGTAGCCCCCTGCAGCCAGTATTAGTCTCTCCTCTGTTGGTGCCCAATGAGTTGTGGTCATCTCTAGAGCTGTGACTTGCTCTTTTATGCTTTGAGTTCTGAAGGTCCCAAATGAGTCCTCTGAAATTAAATCCCTTGCTTATCTCCACCCATGGGGGCCAAGAGCAACAGTACCTCCACTCCACTGGGTGCAAACTGACAAAGAAAAGAAAATACAGTAAGAAGAAGCTGCAGGCTAAACCCAGTCAAGACAGAGGTGATGCTGGTGAGCAAGTTGAAGGAGCCACAACCACAGTATCTTTTTTAACCCTGCAGCTACCTACCAATCACTCTCTGCACAGACAAAGATGTGGTGCCTAGAGCAGGTTACTCCAAGAACAGGCCCCATATTCCTTCACATGGTGCATCTTTGACCTTGCCTTCTCC
The DNA here is from genome assembly GCA_013401275.1 of Pandion haliaetus. Taxonomy (NCBI): domain Eukaryota; kingdom Metazoa; phylum Chordata; class Aves; order Accipitriformes; family Pandionidae; genus Pandion; species Pandion haliaetus. The sequence continues at coordinate 135,025 of VYZV01014253.1, read as the reverse complement.
AACACTACAGCAGTATTTATGAGTCCACCACCCTCCCAAGAAACTCCCCTAGCTCTTCTCTGATTTATTGCTCCCATCCTCTGTGTTTTCCCTGGCTGGGGGAAGCTCCTTGTAGGAGGGAAGGATGAGTAAAACAAACTTATAGCATAGGTGTCTGTTCCCTAACTTTTGACTTTATGTCCCTGCAGTGTTTGATGGTAAGCTCTCCAGGGTACAGACCACCTCTTGGTCCATGTCTATGGCACACTGTCTAGTGAGGATCCCTACTCTCTCCCAGGCACAACGCCATTTTTCTCCAGGTCTAGAGAAGCACAGGCTTGGTCGCATCCTTTCTTAGCATTGTTTCAGTACAGGTACAATTCTGGGCTTTCTCGCTTCTCGAGCCTTCACACTCTCATTGCCTTCCTTCTGCCAACTCTTTTACAATCATCCCTAAAATGCTCCTCACGTTTTGATTACAGACTTCACCATTTCATTCCTTCAGCTGGAAGTCTCATTCCATCCATTATCTCTGTCAAGCCCCCTGTGCTTTCCTAGCTGGCAGGCTCTATTTTGAAGCAAGACTTAGGACACATACTAAATGTCATGTTACAGCTGAGCCATGCAGCAATTTATTTGGGGTCTTTAAAGTCTGATTTTTCAAGAGTCCAAAATGATATCACCTCTAAATTGTTCAATATACTCTTTCACCTCTGCCTCCCCAAGCTGAGCGTAAGGGTAGCCCAAAGGGAGGGGGAAAAAAAAAAAACCAGTCAAAGAAATAAATCCTTCATTACATTCACATACTTATTATAGTGCTTTTTTTATCCTTTTAATGAGTCCTACAAAAATCTGCTCAGCATGAGGTAAAAAGGGCTGATACACCACCAGCCTGCTGCATCAGTGCTGCGAAATCACTTGCCATCCCACCTGGGCAGGTCAGGAAAAAAGGCAAGGATGCTCCTGGTGCCAGTGTTTTACAAAAAAATCCCCTTCTTTTTCCTCTTGCTCTCCTCTCTTCTCTTTCTCCCCCCTCTCTTCCTTTGGAGGATTTATGTTTGCTTTGCAATTTGCTTTGTATTCACAATCCTTAAAAAGAAGCATTGTGGTGGCAGCTATATGGGTACCCCCTCACTTTCGGTTGTATTCCACATAACATTCCTCTGTTTTGAGAATGTAAATAGCTTTATAGGCACATTATTTTTATAGCCTTTCCTAGGCTTGTTTCGTAGCCATAGGCCACCTCTCCAGGGAAGACAACTGCCGGAGCTGGGTCATTCCTAGCTGCGGGTCTCTGTGGCAAGTGGTCCCAAGCCAGCTGACTCACCAGCACCATCCGATGAGCTATTTCCCCTCCTGGTCCTCCCCCGGCATCGCTCTGTTCCCATCCCTGGCAGCACTCCAGGGAACACACCGCCTGTGCTGCAGCCGCGGCCTGCCTTTGCCTGCGTGCTGGAAGGGGTGCCGGCTGTGGCCTCCATGCTGCCATTGTGGACAGGCATCAGGTTTTGGGTTTTTTTAACCTTTTTTTTTTTTTTTTTTTTTTCAGTTTTTAAGCTGTAGGCTTATCAAGCAAAGCTTGGGAAATACCACCCCAAATGAAACAAGCAGAAAGATAAAGGAGTATAGTAGTTTGTTTCCTCAAAACACTTATTATAAGCCAATCTGTGATTTTAGGAGCTAGAATCATGTTTTTTAAAAGTGGAGCCTCAGTAATACTAGCAGCTTGGCAAACACTGAGATTGCATAACATAATATAACCAAGGGGGCACTGCATGTTCCAAGTGCTATATGGCTTTTTATCAGGACTTAGATTTGTTACAGTTCTTTATTAGAATTGCAGTCAGTCAGCGTTGTACAAGGTCTGGTGTTCAAGGTCTTCCCATCAGAGTCCTCTGGCCCCATCCCCACTCTCACCATACTTGGACACAACCCCCTGAATGTAGGGGTCACAAAGGACACACAGTTAAAACCCTAAGCTTCCCCATCCTGAAACCTACTTTTTAACACTATGCTTCTTTCCCTGGACTTTCCAGTCCTGGGCCAATCTCACAAAGTGATTTTTTCAGGAAACTAGATTCTCACTGGACACTCCTCACTCCAGCTTCTCCCGGGCTAAGAACCACAAAGGGACTTACACAACTGCTTCATACAATTGCAATGCCTCCACAACATCTCCCATCTCCATCTTCTTACAAGTCACTTGTGAGATGCCAACACACCATTTGCAGCTCTTTAGTCCTTGCATATGTGGCCCAACCTTTGTTTTCTATCCTTAGCTATTGTCCCTTTAGCTTTTAAGTAGATCTGGCTGGTGAAGAGCAGCTGTGAAAGCTGTTCTCAGAAAGAAGCTACTTCTTAAAAAGATCCTGGGTTCAACAAGTTTTTGCTAAAGATGTCATTCTGGTCATCCTTGCTGTGCAGCAAGCGAGGTTGCTGCCTGCTCCATCCTGCTTCTTATGAAAAATAGAAAATATTGTTGTTATTTCTAGAACATATTAATGGAGATGCTGGCAAAATGGGCACCAGATCTAGAGTGGAAAACCAAAAACGCAGCCTTGTCCCACAGATGCGGAGGTTTGGGCCAGCACATACAACACCTGCTTTACAATCAGGGTAACTTTTTACTCTCTGGGGGTCCCAATCTCTTTTGGCTTCTTAATTCTTCTGTAATACAGGCACAAGGAAAAATTAAACTCAAGTTAAAGCTTAAGGGAAATTAAAAACCCCACTGAATTTTGTTCTAGACAGAAACTTCATACTTGATAGCAGAGTAAGCAGGACATTTTTGCGAGACTAAAGGAATAAGACTCATGCTTTAGCATCTGAGATGATGTATTATGACAAGTTGGTTCAAAACATCCATAATAAATAACCTGCTGCACCTAAGAATAGTATTCATAGATCAGCTCTGACAAGTGTACTGCCCTCCTGGTGCCTCTGGCTTGGGTGGGATTTGCGCTCCCAGTACAGGCAAGATCTACCTTCTTGACTTTGCTTTAAACTGCAATAAATAGCTCATTATTAGCTACATCCACCTCTTTTCTCATCCTAAGTTTTGTTTGGACCATCTCTTGCCTTCTGTTTTTAAGGTTTTCTCTTCACAGCCTCCTCCACCTCCATCAACATTTACGCTCAACCAAGTGCAAACACCCACCATGCATTGTCAGGTGATCCCACTGGCACCAGTCTCTGTCCAACTACCCTGCATGGGTTTTGTTCCCCTTTGTCCCTACCTCCTCTCCCAAGACACATGCCCAGCAGGTCTGTGCTACAGGCTTTCCTCAAGGAGCATGAATTCCTCCTCTTCCTCCTCCATATTTACATGCCTTAGAGGAGACTTTGGTGGTCCAGCTTCAAGTTGGTTTAAACTAGCTTTGCTGCACTGCCTTCAGAGATGCCAAATTAGAAGCAGGCAATCTGGTCTCCTGCCTTCCTACCGTGTCTCCATCTGTTCCCAGCTCTCCACTAGAGACTCTCTCCCCCCCCCAGCACCACTCTTTAAAAAAACAGTCTCTGTTTTCTGCTCCGATTCACCGTGAACTACGTCAACTGTCCCAGCCAACATTTGGTGAGCAATGGGTTGGGCAGGTCTTGCCCATCACACACAGGTCTTCATCACTGGACGTTAAATTACCTCACACACACAACCTACAAGCCCATCTATGCCAAAACAGACCCAAGGTCAATCACAAGCACAACAGCTCACACCTCCATGTGCTGCTTGTAAAGGACGCTGCCAGCGCAGTCTGCTTTTGCTCCCTCTTTTAATGGGGCAGTTAACACTGATGTTTGCAAACAGAGTATTTTTCTAGTACTATTTATGAATTAGAACCAAACACTCCATGCTAGCGTGTAAAACCCAGGTGACATGCAGCGGTAACTCTTGTCCAGTTAGTGCAGTTGAATAATCTAAATCCAGCAAAGCACACAAGGGGAACAGCACGACTCCTGATGGTGAATGCCCCTCCTGGGGAGCAACACTGCTCCAGGGACTGGCTTCAGCAGGGTCTCCAAAGTGTCCTATTTCCTTCACGTACATATTGTCAGCATTTGTGCTCAGACACCGGTCCATCTGAGTCCCCAAAAGCCCTTGTTCTGCTGGGGTGTCCGGCAGAATTCTTTGGGATCAGCCATGCTTTGCTAAGGTAACGAGCCTTCTGGCAAGCCATTGAACAACACATTAAGTCAACTTCTCAGCTTATCATACAGTAACTCAGGGCCTTAACTTTGCTTCTCATGTACACACATGAGAGAGTCACTCGGGATTCAGAACATGAGTGTACAAGATGGCTTTGAATTGGTGGCTTTACATTTAAAGGTTTAGGTTATTCTTTTTTGTCTTAGGCAGTTATACATAAATCTGAATAATAAAAATGAAAAGAAACTGAAACAGTATTTTCACTTGAAGACGACTTTCAAAGAGCTAGCTAATCATACTGCATCTCACAGAAGTTTCCAAACCTTCTTAAAACTATCTGTATACTTTCAAAAAGGAAAAGAGTCCAGTATCAAGAAGCTCTTTGCAATTATTTGAACTACCCAAGTTATTTGTTTTGGTTTCTTTTCATCAACTGCTAAAATCAATTTAACATACAGCAGGAAGCCTTAATCATATTCACTTCTGGCAAAAAGACATTTGTTTGTGACTAAGTTTTTACTGGATAAGATAAATTAATTGTAGGATCTGCTCAGAGTTCTAAGTACATCATGACATTTATTAATTTTTCTGCAGCAGCAATCCTACAAGATGCTTTGCAAATGGGGCTAGTAGTCTTATACAACAACCATCTTCCCTCCTCTGACAATCAGTAAAGATATAATCTTTATACCTAAAAGGATGCTGCCTCCACCAGCTCAGGCAAAGGAGGCTGCATTAGCAGTAGGCTTTTAACCTTTGTATGGGAAAAAAGAATAGCTGTAGGAAGACACAAAAGGGAAGTAATCACTACTGCTACTGTTTATCTAGGATATTATGATCAAGCCCTTTGTTCAGGCTTATTATCAAACTCAGTGACTCATTTTGCCTTGTCACATAAAGCATGTGCACTTTCGAGATGAGCGGTAGGAATGTTGCTTACCTTGCTGAACCGGTGAATAGGCGTTGGTCAGAAAACGAAAGTGCCCTTTATTGTACCAGCAGATCAAGGACATGTTCCCCTTCATTCTTATTCTGTACTGTCCTCTGGACTGGGGAGTTTCAGGGTTGTTCAGCATGGATGGAGGTAGCCCCGTGCAGTCACTCTTCCTGGTGCTCAGCAACCCACAGCAGTAGATCTCTGCATGTGAACACAAACATTCCCCATCAGCAAGCCATTGCAGACCCAGAAAGCAAAAGCAGTGGCGCAAGTCTGAATGTGAGAGAAGGGTTAAAGAAATCCTGGTAGGAAAAGCATTACTTAGTGATTGGGTGATTGCTGTGCATACCAAAGAATTAAGTTGGTAGATAAGGCTTAGCATCTTGCTAACAGCTATACAAACTAACCGAAGTAGAAAGTCTTGCAACTCTTTACCAAAGATAGTTCTTGATGAAATTAGGAAGTTGTCTTAAAGAGTCAGATGAAACCGGCCCTGTGGCCAAAGAACAACTGAGTCTGCGCAGGAACAAAGGTTAACTAGCGGTGACGAAGAGGAGTCATCTGCCTTCATCCTCACGACCCCCGGCGACCACCACAAGGAGGCACCGCGCAAGCGCAGTCAGGAGGAACCTATGGAAATGACTCCTTGAAACCAATTTCAATACGAAGCGGGGATAGGTCATGCGTATGTATTTGGAAATCTTATGTATATGTAACACTTGGCTGTATAAATTTGAAGCAAGTTGCCGCACTGGGCGCACTCGACTTTGGTGGGACTACCCCCTGTGCCGCCCGGTGCCGAATAAACATACCTACTTTACAATCTGATGGATTGTGGAGTCTGTTTTCCGCACGTCAAATGACCTGCCTAGAGAAAGAGCTTGTCCTACAACTTTCTCGTCCAACAGATATGTTAGCCAACTGTCCTTCTCCTGTAATACCAAGGATTTGTGTCCTGCGTGAATGTCTCTGGAAACTGAGACAAGTGCAGAAAGCCCGCTCCCTTGATGAAAGGTATTGACACCTCCTGCACAGTCATGATGAAATGACAAGGAGAATAATTCAGGGTATCTTGCTAATAACAACATCTATAATCTGTGTAAGAGTCTTCACAAATTTAAAATTTGACTGAAAAAAAATGCTGATGGTGATATGTATCATGGAACAAATCAGAATTTATGACGCAAGAGAGTCTGATGTTTAAAGAGAATAAACTGTGGAGGGTGCAGGGAGGTGGGGAAAGCTATAGCATCTTAGATGTTAGCTGAAATAAATTCTCCTACGTGACTCCCATGATGCTTTTAATCACACTATACATAGCTGAAAAAGTCTGGTTTAATCTACTGCTTCACTGTGTTGCCCAGTTTTTGAGTTTCAGCTCACTACGCCTTGCACCTCCATCATCTGGTTTGTTAAGGAAATGCTGCTCAAGCAATTAAGAACCACTGAAACCACTGGTTGATTTTAAAAAACGCATGTGCCCGAAGGATGGAGAAGATAGAAATACAAGTTCAATGAAAACAGATTTTAGGAAAAGGAGATAAACCAAACAGTGCCCTAGCTGAGTAAGCACTGATCTTGACCTGCACAGGCATCAGAGGCTCCACAGGCGACACATTGTGCTGCTCACAGCTTGTTGGCCTTTTCATATGTGGAAGAGGCAATGAATAAAATCTAGCACCACAAAACATGCCTCAATGCAGCCAGGTGGGCACAAACAAGATTTGGAAACAACATTAATAACGACAATGCTTGAATTTGTCAGTAGGCTGTGAAATAAGAACAGCCTGTTTCTGTCAGTCCAAGAGAAGATCTTGATCAAATTAATTGAACTCAAGAAAATCTTGGATGGAAAGTTTCTCGGTCTCGCCAGGTTAACCTACCTGAGTGGAAAACAATGATGGGCATGGAAGCAGGTGACATCTGTGCACATCTTTCATACGGTAGCAGAGGCTGGTGGTAGTTGAGAGCTCATCTGTCAGCTAAGTCTGATCAAATTTTTCATTGTGCTGAATTTTGCACGTTGCACAACTGGATATCCTTACAGGGGAAATGCTAAGTCAGACTACGGTGTCTGGCTTCCCCTGAGCATGTTACTTCTGTTCTTGGGTTTCCACTTATGTGGCTCTTCTGCCTCTTTCTGGAAAGACCAAAGCGCTTGAGTGCAGGTGCAGCCTTTGTCCTTGGTTCTTATAGTGCCTGGCATGTTGAGCATCCCCTCAACAGCTCACAGATACTACAGGAATACTAATATAATAACTGCTAATACTCATAGATTGGTCCAGTTGCTATGGGCAGGTCTAGAAGGAGCTAAGGCTCTTCCATCAGAAATTTAAGACACTCATGTCAGAAGAAGGTTAACCAACACAGCAATGGGGCAACTTCATTCAATCTGCACTCCATCGATTATTTCTAATGAATGAATCAGTCCCTGGGAATCTGTACATTCCTTTCACAAAAGATAATGAGAAAAGCCTGAGGGCAACAGGCTTACAATCAACATAGGAGAAACTGCACCTCCAGTGGAAGGCTTTTTTTTAATTTCTTTTCTTGCTAAAAGGTATACAAACACTGTAGGTCACATACCTGCAAACTTTGGCATTAACATAGCAAACTTTTAGAAAGCTTTCTTCTAGCCAATATTAAGATCTTCCTGCTCTGATAACAAACAAGCCTGAGAAGAATTTCCTTAGCTGCCTAAAGTTTATGACTCACTGAAGGGTGATACTTACTCTCCAGGAGACTGCAATGGTATAAAACCAAGCTAATAACTACATTATTGTGCTAGAGCTTCAAAATAACAACAGCCATCTCTGAGATCCCTTAATAATTAATTGTAGCCTTTCCTTCAGCTCAGGCAATAAGCCTGCAGAAAGCTTCCAGCAGATGTTTCACTCCTCACACAGAATAACGGGAACCATTTCCTCTCTCAGGAACAGAGTGTGTAACGTTCCTGCTGTATAGCCTAGAAAAGTGCAGCACTTCTGCAGATTTACTAGCATCTCTCATCATGGATGATGCCCTTAATCTGTAGAGTTTTTTAAAACCACCCAGTTACTATAGCAATAGACGCAATAAAAATTATGCCCATCTGGCTCAATGAAGTTTTTTGTGTGTAATTAAATCGGAATCACAACAGGTGTTTGCCACATACACAGGAGTCAGTGGAGACAGGTTGTCCGCCTCTGGTCGTCTTAAACTGTAACTGCAATATAAATGCCTACACCTAAGCTAACTTAGCAAAGATGAGGAAATGTGGTGTAGTCACCCAAGATTCCTTCCCAGGGTCTCCAAGCCCTGGAGAGCTTGTGCTGAAGCCTGCTTCACCACATATTCGTTAGTAACATTTGCAAAGGCAGCCAGGCTGGAGCTAGTTCAGGCAAAAATACACATTCTGCAATCATTTATCCTGGATGCAATGCTGGGTCAAGTAAGAGCTAGGGCAACGGGGGGTCCTGTTGTGGGAAGGAGACGAGAGCTTGCTTTAGTCCATGTGCTGGAGCTGCAGGATCCTGCAAAGCTTGTGGGAGTGCCATGGTCGCCCAGGCTGGCAACTCCTGCAGCTTCGCCAACCCCTGCAGCTTTGCCAACCCCAGCCACTCTGTGGGACAGAGCCAGCTGCTCCAGCTGGTTCAGAAAGCACAAAAGGGCCTTTCAGGGATCATATGTTTAAGGGAAGCACGGTACACAGGGCTTTAGGAGGTGCTGTCCTCTGTAATGGACAACATTAATGCTTAGTGGGGGGAAAAGGGATATGTGCTACGAAGGAATGTCACAGCAAATGACAGCTGTCTGCCTGCAGAACAGAGAATTTGGGACATTTCAGTGCAGGTTTCCAGTTCTATTCAGAGGCCAGAGAAAGAAAAGCTTTGTATGTCCCCTGAAAAATAAAAAAAGAGGTCTATTCAGGTTTTTGATTTTGGAAAAGATCAAAGTGACCCGTCTTATTTTCTGAAGTTTTCTCAGCTCTGGGTACCTTCATAGATCTTAGAATTATGTTCACCGACATCCCTTTATATTACTAGGCACTTACTCTCTCCTGCGGTACAGTGAAGGTGCTACACAGCAGGCTTTCAATAAAGAACACTGCGGTTTTTGCAGTAATGCCTGTGTGGGTTAGGGTTAGGAAAAGCAAACGATAGTTAAGGTTCCACAAAAGTCTTCACAGGATCACAGGATCCTATGGATTAAAGGATAATTCAGGTTAGAATGCAACTCGGGAGGTCTCTAGTCCCATCCCTGCTCAGAGCAGGGTCAGCTCTGAGGTCAGACAGCACTGCTCAGGGCATTATCCTGTCTGGGCTTGAAAACCTCCAAAGGACAGAGACTGCACAACCTGTCTGGGCATCCTGCTCCACTGCCCTCAGGAAAAACCTTACATCTAGTCTGAACTTCTTGGGTTTTTTCAGCTTATGTCTGTTGTTTTTCGTCCTTCCACGATGCACCACCGTGAAGAGCCAGCTCCACTCTCTCGATAACCTCCCTAGGGTAGTGTAAGGCTGCTGTTAGGTCTCCCCAAAGCCTTCTCTTCTCAGGCTGAACAAGCACAGCTCCCTCCCCACAGCAGAACGCGTGGTCCAGCCCCTGGTCAGGTTGGTGGCCCTCTGCTGAACTCACACCAGTTNGGGGGGGAAGTGTTGCACAAAACTGTGCTTAGTAGGAGGCAGTTATCACCTCCCTCGATCTACAGGCTACCCTCCTGTTAACACAGCCCAAGATAGTGCTGACCATCTTTGCTGCCAAGGCACGTTGCTGAGTCATGTTTGACTTGCTGGCTACCAAGACCCAAGGTCCTTTTCGTCAAGAATTTTGAGAGGAACTAATACATTTTTAGTGGGTGCCTCTTCCTAGATTTTCCAGAATTCCCTTTAGTTCCCTTAAATGTCAATTTAGGCTCCCCAAAAGTTTACAGTTTCTAAGCATTAGCTTATTTAACTGTCCCCCTATTTCTCTGTTGACAGTCACAAAAAAAACCCTACAACCAAACAACATAAAGCAGTTCAGATCAATACCAATTTCTTTTTGTTTTCAGTTCTCAATGGGATCTTTCTACTGCGGATCCTGCTCTAGCGCAGAAACAAGATTTTCTTAAACTGACAAATTCACTTTTCTTGTTCAAGAATGGGTCTTGAACTATCACGAGCACCTGACAATAGATGCTTTTCAACAGGCTCTCATGACACTTCTTGGTCATGGTGTGGGCCCTGTTCAGATTTAGTTGGCTAAGCCACATACCAAAAAAAGCACTAAGGTCATTGCTGATGGTGACTGTGTGATACATTAGGAGCGATCTCTCTGCTGAGTTCAGGCTTCTCTGCCTGCCTGTCCCCAAACCTACTGCTGAAGCAGTAGGATCCCAGCAGGTGCTGGCAATACATTAGCTGCTTTGCAGTAGAGTCAGTAAACACCATCTCCTCTGGAGCTCTTACTGACTTCACCACTGCTTGACATCTCTAGCATCTCACCTCTCCCAGCGTCTCATAGTCCTTCCAGTTCAACATCCCCCTGCAGAACCTCTGAGCTAGCCCCTAGTAACTCATGGAAAATGCAGACAATCCCATGGCCTTAGTAAACAGAAACACTTTCAATTCTCCTCATGATCTTCTTTATACAGGAGTGCCATGCTATTTTGCAAAGCCAATAAACCTGCTATCTTAGTGGCGGCCCCCCCACCCCATAAGCTTCACTCCTAGGAAGGTGATGGTGTGTACCAGATCTGAAATTTAATTTTGGAAGCAGCTGTCAAATATCATAAAAAGTCTCATGAAGCCATATAACAAATCATGAACCGAACTGAAATCTCAGTATAGCATTAGCATATTTGACCAGAGAGTAAGTCAAAAAATATGCTTTAAAAAGACATTACTGAGTTTTCTACCTGCTAGAAACTGTTGATTTGAATGATTTGTTCAGTGTAAAGACCATGAATAATTCACCTCCATGAACAATTGGAATTATCTTTAAGTAATAAACACTCAGCTGGTTTAGTAGCCATGCATCTTTTTCACCAGGGTTATGGACCAACTGGGTCATGCCCTATTGTCTTTATCCTGCCCTAGCTGAGCATAAAGCTCAAGTTTTTGTCTGTCAGTCTTTACATTTAAACCTGACACACCTTGGGTACGAGAAGCATGTGGGTTATCCTCTGCCTTTTTTTGAACCCACATTTTTCATCATTGCTTTGGTAGTCTTAAAAATGTAATGTTTATAATCAGCTGTGAAAAGTCATTTACTAAAGAACAGTCTCTGCTCAGAGGAAAAACTCCAGTGCACTATAAATATGCTTGAGTTCTTTCCCATTTTGCAGCTTTTGGGAAACCATGACTCTTTTGTGAGAATATGGCAGTATTCCACCGTACCCTGTGAGCTTCCAGCTTACTTAAAATAATATAGGAGCTAAGTCCTGCATGGAGCTCAACAGAGACAGCCCTCAGTGCCAGCAAAGTAACACGTGGCTTTTCCACACCCGAGGTGAGGGGGCATTTGACAGAGAGGATAACCTGGGATTACTCTCTGCACTAGCAAGAAACTGGCTGGGAGAGCCATATTGACAAGACATTCCACTGGCAAGTGTGCTTTTGCTAATGTAGAGTTTATTATGCTTTCAAAACTAAAAACTGTCCTCCCAAAGCATGTTGATACCAGCAAAAAAAGGCAAACTTTGCTAGGGCTTTTGCAATGCCATAGAATGTCATCTAGAGAAGTCACATCTTTAACAGATATTAAATTAAACCAGCAAGGACTTCTAAGGCACACCTTTAAGGATTCATCCCATCCCTTTCACGACTGGAACAGAAAAATCCCAGGCAGCTAGGAAATCCCTTGAAAAGTCCCCCAAGCCATATAGGAGATTAGATGTCACATTTCTAGGGCAAAGAACAAAAGCAAGGGCTTTAAATAACCTGATTTAAAATGGTTTTACACCCTCATTTCGAACTTCAAGAAGGCTTGAAGAGGAAGATTTAAAGAGCAACTTAGAAAGCCCCCTGTATAGTACTTTTTCATGAATGAGAACTGTTCTTAGAGATGACCAACTTATCTATACAAGGAATTGAAATATCAGTGAAGCCTTTTGGGAGTGTTTTTTTAATACAGTGGCAGGAGGCCCCTAGATCTATCATCATTAAAACCCAGTGAGTCACCCGATACACACCTTGCTTCTGAAATTCTTCAAAGAGATTCAGGCTGGTAATGCTTGGGCCGGTGAAGATGATGTAGTTCTTCCCAGAGGCATTCTGACAAAGGCTTTTGGCCACCATACTGTGAAGCTGCGGTTTGTTCTTCAAAGCATCCAGCCCATCAGCACCACTCCCTTCTTTGAGGTGGACATAAATCTTAAACAAGAAATGGTAAGAAAAGTCAGAAGGTTATAAGGAATCCAGAGGGAGCAGATGCAATTGCTAACATACCTGCTCGGCTCTACCGCAGACAAGCTGAGAATCAAGGCAGCAGATACTTTTTATAAACTGCTAATTCATCTAAAGTCCCTTTCAAGGGGCTATTGCTTTAAAACCACCTCAGGTTAGCTGGCACAGCTACTGATAAATACCACGTCCTTCGCCTCAGCATAAGGGCTTCCCGAGGTTCTTGTCACTGTTATGCAGTTTGAAGATTGTTTGCTTGGCAAGAAAAGACTCCAGTCATAACTGAGATTATGTGTTGTACTGAATCTGCATAGGCTTCAACGCTGCCAGCAAAAGGAGAGTATGGGAACTTCAGTTTCAAGAAAGGCCCCTACAAGATGACCAGAAGGAAATGGCCCGTTAGCTTCACTGCAGTAATGTTCAGATTTATTTCTGTTGGCAGCAACCCCTACGCTGCGATGCAAGTGCGTGTGCACCCCACAAATGAGAGGAGCCAGCAATACACATACCCAACCAGCCAGAACATCCTCACCAAACTGGTTAGGCACAGAGCTAATTCTTAGATCCTTTACTTAGACCACGATTTGGAGACAACCCACCAAAACAGACTGAACCAGGAAGCAGGGTACAGTGCAATATGCTGCTGTTAATAGGGAAATGCCTGGCTCATTTGCAGCAGGCTGCAGTAGCTTTAGCGTGTATCCTGCCACAGTGCAGTCCACATCACTATGCATTTCAAGAGAGCTGTCACCATCGTCTGTAGCATCTGTAGGTGGACATACATGTTTGTGCTAGAGCGCAGAACATTTATCCCTTAGCAATGTGACTATAATTAACCAAACACTGTCCCACCAACTGAAAGAGCACTGAAATAAAGCTATTTCCTCATTCCTACAAGTGATCACTCTAGAAGAGGAGCCTTCTGCATTGTCATGCAGAGGGCGAAAACACATCACCCTTCTTTTGTACACAGGCCTTTGATTTTATTTCACTGACAGTATTTTACAAGCATAACTTTCACCAAAGTTGAACACCTATTAAAATCAACTAGGCATCTGACCTTCATCTTGTTCTAAAAGTCAGCAGGAATAACCTGCTGGAAAGAGAAATGAGAAGAAGCAGACACTGTGCTCAGTCACTCAAACAGCACTGTAACACCATGGAGCTTGTAAAGATTTAAAAACACACACAAATGCAAATTTTCTGAAAAATTTGCTCAGGCCTGCCTTTATGACTTTGGCTCTGAAATACTCAAATCTTTTAAAAATTCCAGAAAATTTTACCCATCAGAGAAAAAACTGAAACTTGCCCAGTAATCAGGAGCAGGGAAAAGGATTTTTGCCTTGTGTGTTGGAGTGATGTATCCACAACAAGCTTTTGTTAAACTTGTTTAAGACCTTAACCATCCAGAACATGCAGCATTGCTTTCCTGTGTATGCATCTGTTCCTCTTACCAACACACTCCTTCATAAAGGAAAGCTCATTACAATGCTCAGAGAACAAAAACGCTCATGTTTGCAGTAGTGCTCCCAGTAATTTATATCTCAATGATCTTAGAGAAGAACAAAATTCAATTAAACAGCTTCTCCCTATTTTAGATGGTGTATCTCCTAGCACTGGTATTCCAGCCATATTAATGTAATATTCCCTAGCAATTCATGCATCGTGGAACAGACCCCAGAGGAGTGTTACCTAGGAAATCTCTGAGAAATGAGACATAATTTTTATTTTGAAGTAATCGATGTGCTAAACAACAAAGTTGGTGCAAGGCAAATGCACACTAATTCAAAAAAGAAGTACAGCATATATTAAAAAGAAGTATTAAATATGCATTATTTATCTTTAAAAAAAACCCAACTCTACTTTGATAGAAACAGTTTCCAGATGAGGACAAAGGCAGGAATGTTTGTAGACTCCCTGATCATGCTCCACTCACTTTTGAAAGCTGTCAAATTTGTGCTTTCCCCAATGCTAAGGCTGAGGACTAGCTAATTATGTTAAGTCATTTAGGCTATTAATTAGGGCTCCAGAGAGCAGCTTAACAGTGGAATGCATACAAAGGGCAGACTGTTCCAAATTTACAGCAAAGGTATTTCATGATTACGGGCATCAAAATTAAGATTGGGGTACTAGTATGACAGCACAGAGACCACACATCAAGCCCTTAAAATCTACAGACAAGGCAGTGGAGACAAAAGACGCAGACACATTAGTTTTGACCTTGGATTACCACTTGAGCTGAAAATAAAGCAGGAGTCTCTAAGTCTAGGAAAGTGTCCTACACCCTCCCTCCCCTACTACAGTAAGTCTTAGCCAACCAAGAGTCTCTCCTGCTCCACGCTCACTTCATGTTCCCCATAGGGTATCCCCCAAGAGATGAGACAATCTGCTGGTGAGCCAATTGGTCCCTCCCTGTGGGTTAGTTTGGGTCTGCAAGCACCTACTTTAAAGTGCATGCCCACCATGCAACTGTCTACTGAATATCACTATTTTCCTAATAGGATGCTACAAACTCCATAGGTTTTGTTAGCAGAGTTCCCTGTGCACCTGGCACCCTCCCTCTGCGCTCCAGTCTATCTCTAGGGTCCTTGTAATGGCCACCTTGTGATTCCCATCCCTCCCTTGCTCTGTTCACCTTCCCACTGCCCTTTACTCAAACATCCATACCCACTGCTGAACCTTCCCTCCTCCTCCAATGTTAAATATATCCCCCTTTTTTCTCCTTGGGCATTTCCTTGTCTACCCAAGCACACCCTTTGTTCTTGGCACATTTTTTTCTTGTTTTGGAGAAGCATCATTCCAAGCTTTATCATGCTCAGCTCTACTGGGAAGATGGGTGACGGCAGCATAATGTTGGAAGATATAAAAGCTGCCATAAAACAGCGGCTGAGTACAGAAAACTGGCAAAGGCATAGCTTCAAATATCCTTGCAAGTGCCTAGGATCCCATATGGCCTTTACTTTCCCTCTCCCCATCCTCTCATCCAGCTTATTTCATTCTACCTCAAATCATTAAGGTCCTGCCTACTGAAGCCCACAGCATTCCCCCTCATTCTATAATACATTAGGAGCGGTATTTAACAGTTCGCAGTCTGCAGAAAAAAACCACAGAATTGCCAGAAAATGGCTGCAAGACTTTCACAGGCACAGTCAGAAGCCACTCCCCAAAACCTGTTTGTTAAACCATTCACCAGAGCTCCTGGTTTGCCCTGTGACAGTGTTAGAGCTTTGTGCCCTTTCCATGTGCTCCGACAGCAAAATGTCGTCAGAAGTACAGGCTCGACAACTGCTGCTGGACAACAGATGGAGATGTTGGCAGCAACATCCTCTGCTTCTGCGGGTGACAGTCAAAGCAATGCTTCTCAAATATCTGCAGAGATCACTTTTACTGTGTATCTTCTTCTAGTGGTTCCTGATCCATTCAATCTACAGCATCAAATAGGATAACTTCTATAGATGCGACATCAACTGTCTTAGCAGGCAACTACAGGCTGAAGCTCTTTATCCTGCAGTGCTGGGATGCTGGGACAGAAACAGAGCTTTCTTTAGTCATCCCTCAATTATTTGTTTCTTACCAGAACAGCTACACATTCAGTTCTGCCATCTCTATCTACTGCAGCCCTACTGCACCAGATACTTTCAATCCAACATGTTTTAATCCCGTGCACATAATACCAGCTCTCTCTTCTCACACCATTTAACTCATCCCTCAAACCCTCCTGTCTTCTGCCTGCAGTCTGCATGCAGCATCCTAACAGTCTCCTCCCTTTAAAAGCCTGACAGTAAGAAAAGATCTTCACAGTCTCTGGCCCATCTTTCCTTCCACCTACAGCCGCTTCTGCCTCCTCCCATCACAAACGCAAAAAGTAGGTATCAATCAATATACCTGAATACCCAAGCGACAGAAGACTGTGCTGAGCTCTTCCAAACCAAGAAAAACAGTGCAACGTGGTCTGGAAAGACCGCTTCCCTACAGAGGCAATCAGAAAAGACATCACGTTTCTGCACAGGAGATTTCACATGTTGACCGATGAGAGGCAAGTCAATCACCTGTCATTCAGAAATTCAAACCAAGTATGTTCAGCTACAGAGACAGACTGCTAGAGAGAGTCTGGAAGAAAGATCTCAGAGCAGGCATCTGTGTTACAAGCCAACAGGAATTTCCTTGCTCTGTGCTAGCAATTTACTCTATGGAAAATTCATGTGAAAGGTTCGTAAGGTCTCACTAGAAACTAGGTAAAAAAATGAGCACTTAGGAACAAAAGCTGCACCTTGACTGCACATTTAAGAGTGCCCTAGAAACTAAAATATTGGTGATTCTGCTTATATTCAAAGCTCAGATGGCAAATTGAAAGCACTTGTGAATAGCACATCCCAAATACTCCACATTCATACATAATTGAAGCACTCCAGGGTACAATTCTCAAACAAAATAGGTGACATTTGGAAGAAAAAAAAGGGCAAGGGTATTAATAAACAAGAGGAAAAATTACATTGTGCAAAAAATCTCACAAAGGGAAGACCTAAACAACCACAAAACAGAAGCCATAGGTTTTTAGTTATAAAACAGTTATAAAACAGACACAGTCATAAAAGCAAGATAGCAGAGAACACTACTGTCATACATAGTTTTTGGATCCTAAATAGCTATTGAAAAAATAACTTAATTTTTCTATAGACTTCACAGCCAAACACTCAACTGCTCATTCCCAGCGCCACTCCCTAGACACTGCCTCACTCTGTCTTCCCCTCTTATCCTAAACCTCATCTCTGACTGTTGCCATTGCCATCACTGTTGGGAGATCCTCCCCTGCAGCCCCATCCCAAACCTTCCGCAGCCCATATTCCCCCCTTCTTCAATGCCCTCTTCCCAGCCAGCTCTTAGGTCTAGCTCTTCCTCAGCAGCTGTTGGCACCACTGATGATGTTCTTACCAGACTGGATTTTTTCATTTGTTTGAGCCTCTCTTCATTCTCTTCCTACTCCTCTAAAAGCTACTTTGAAAATGCATGCAAGGGACACGCAGCTTTCCCATTCTGCTCCCAGCTAGCTCTTGGGGTTCCCTACAAAGCTCTTTCCTTGGTCCCCCACCCCCCTTCTCCCTCTGCCTCCTATTTTGAATGATTTCAACCTGCATTAACACACAGATCCAGCTAACACCTTTGTGTTGAGGACTGGCAAAATCTCTGTTTTGTCTGCACATGTTCTTCAGATTTTCTAACAAGATGCATTGGGTCTGCGTGGCAAGATTTTGGTAGCGGGGGGGCTACAGGGGTGGCTTCTGTGAGAAGCTGCTAGAAAGTTCCCCTATGTCCCACGGAGCCAATGCCAGCTCACATCCAACTTTTCATCCACCAGTACACCCAAGTCCTTCTCCGCAGGGCCGCTCTCAATCCCTTCCTTCCCCAGCCTGTATCAATACCTTTCTTAGAAATGATGCAACCCTCACAACACAATTGCTAATCTATGCATTGGTGCTTGCTACCCTCTTAGCGCTGCTTCGCCAGGCTCCCTCTGTGTAACTGGCAGCCCAGCTCTGGTCCAGGACGGAGGCCACATTCTGGTGCCACACAGCTGCATGGCCTCGGCTCAGTTTTTCTGAGAAAATTGCTGTTGAGCTATAGGAAGGTGTGTAAGTGCAGATATGTAAGTGAGAAGGTATAAGCGATGCAAGATAAAAGTACAGAAGTGCTGTAACTGTTAAGGAGATAACATTTAGGTGCTCAAGACATAAAAAGCTATAAAATCTTAAGAAAAAAACAGAAGACAACAATTCAGTAATACCAAGGACCCAGCTCATTTCCAAGGAGCAGCAAGGCTGATGACCGCCTGGCCCGTGCAGGCTCACCAGGAGCAGGGAGCATCCCGGTGCCTAGCTAGCAGAGCGTTGGTGCCAGCCCTCTGCTGTGTGCATTAGCCGGTAAACACTGCTTGCAGAGTCTCTGGGCAGCCAAAAGGTGCCCCAACTAAAGTGACTCGCCACGGGAGGCTTATGCCTTCATCCTGCATTTAGCTGCTGAACTTGCTAGGGCAGGAATTGTCTTCTTGTTCTGCCTACAGCACAAAGGGCTGGGATCCCTGAGGGCTGTTCCTATGGCAAGACTATTAAGTGAGGAAGAGAGGAGGCTCTGGTGCTTTTATCCTCCTTCCTCAGGCAGAGCTGCACTGAGCGAGAGCAGCCGCAGAAAGGAGACAACTATGCAGGTAGTTTTATCATCAGAAACTCCAAGCGCCACAGATCAGAACTAAAAAAAATAACCTTCATTCCCATCTGAAAATAGACACTAGGACTGCATGTAAACTCGGGGAGATATCTTTGCATTAGGTCACATTTAGACCTTTGTTTTTCCCATTCATCTAGAAACACCGTAAGATTGTAAACTCCACAGAAATTAACAGGGCTGTCCCATCACACATCTGCAAAACTACCTTCCCATTTAATACTGGTGAGCAAGGGGATAATTGACTTTTAAGATCTGAGATTCTCAGATGCTGACAATACAGACCTGCACGCATCAAAAAGCCAGAGCCTGGTGGGGGGCAGAGGAAAAAAGCAGACAGGATTTTCCAGCCACTAGTGACTGACAAATGAAGGCGATCAGATTTCCTGGGATCCCCTCCCAGCCAAAGCCTGACCTTGAGAACCTCCTCAAAGCAGCCGCTATATCTGCGCATTCCAGATGCAACTGTTCCAGCAACAGAGAAATTATCAGGGCACTGTTTAAAGAATCTCAGACTAATCTCTAAACAGAACTTAAGACAGGCTGAACACCAACATTTCTGAGCAGCTTTATTAAACAAATGCACAGATGGCTAACTCTCCTGAAACTCTGACCTTGAAAACAAAATTCACTCCAGGCTTATTCACCCCTCCCTTTCCCAGTGACTGAATGCACTTACGTAGTGTGGTGTGAAATTATAAATTCTTTGGGGCACCACCTCAGTTTCCCTAAATTCTGGAAGCAAGTTCTTACTCTGTGAAATCAACAGGGTTATGAAGTATTCGAGCTGACTGTACTTACCCTGTTTGATAGCAAGAATGAACTACAGCATTTACTATAAAAACATGGTGTTTACATTGGGGTTTTTTTCTGCAGCTGAGAGCTCTGCCACTGATCTGTGGAGTGACCTCCGATACCTCCCTTCACTTCTTCAGGGAGAAAACCATTTCTTACCCTCTCATGCAGGGGCCACCCTGATCCAGGTTGCAGTCTTTAAATACCGCTATAGTGCAAGTCTCTGATCATTCAGTAACATGGGAAGACTCAAGCTACAGAGACACAGTCCTTTACCTTAATCTGTTGTGACTCGTCACTTCTTCAGGGTAAACAGTGGAAGGTAGAAACTCAAATTCAGTCCCAGCACAAGGATCTAAAGGACTTCGTAAATCTGAGCGACACGTTTCACAGGGCTATTAGTGAAAATGAAATGCATTATTGCAAGAACTTTCTGGCAGTGAATAAAAGCGAGTGCAGAGCCCATATATTTGGGGCGGGGAAGAGTGTCCAGAATAGCCTCAGAGAACAAATTTCATCCCAAGGAACAGGAAAGGATACACACATCCATAAAGTAATTTCTTCTCCACTATATCATCACAGGTTTTTTAGTGAATAATTAGGTTGATGAGCTAATTCCATTACCGCCTATCATAGTGATTAATATTGCCTGACGGTCCCTCTCTACCGCCTAGGGTAGTGCTCTCTACCACATACTGCCTTCCATTTTGTTGATTGATGGCTCTTTGGGTCAGGGACTGCCTTTCAGGTTATGTTTGTGCCACGGGCCTGTGGTTCAGGATGAGGCACTAAAGGAACAGCTCATCCTGCCTGACTCCCCATGGGGTCCAGCGCATGGCACCAGCTTCCCGTGCTTCCTTCTCCTGCAAAATGACCAGAAAACCTTCCTGTGCAGGAGAACAAGGACTAGGTATCACTTAGTAAGTTACCCATGACCATGTTCATTCCTTATGAGAAGGGAAAGCAACAGGGAAAGCGAAAGGAGAGAGCATGATGTACCCTGCCAGGACAAAATAACTAGCCCTGATCAGATTTCTGGGAACTCTCAGCAGTTTTTTTATGAGCTCTATTGCTGTATCTAAAATGACAAAGAGTCTTACCAATCGTATTTATGAACACCTTTTACAAGGAAGTGCTCCAGACTTTTTGAGAGAAAAAGAAGTAAAAACTGACACAACTAGAGTTTTGATTTAAATTGGATGACTTACGCAGCAAATACTCTAAGAAAAAAAGAAACACTTCTAAGCTACTGTGATCATTTAAACTGCAATCAAGATATTAAAAGACTGGTTTGAAAAGTGTCTTAGTGGTAACACATATGTAGGGAAAGATATTGGAGGGAAATGAGGAAAGCAAAGAGAAGATGGAGCAGAGGCAGACACCCGAGGTCCTGCAAGCTGAGTTTGCTGTTCTCATTGAATTAGAAAGAAAGAAACGAGAAGGCCCAAGCCCCCTCCTGCAGCAGCAGCTACTGCCAACTTGATGTCCAGCATCAAGGGTAGGTGAAAAAGGCAACAGTATCAAGGCAGTTTTGCTGCCTACTTTGCCAAAGTCAGCTCTCCTGGAGGCCTTCTAACTCTCGGAAAGGTTTTGTTCATGCTCCCAGCTGCTGCAGACACCTATTTACTTTGTTTGAATGATGTGTCCTTCCTGCATGTTCCCACTTGGCCAGCTGACCGTGCAAAGACACTCAGCGACAAAGCTATTCACTGCAACAAGATGCTTTGCTTGAGAAATTCCAAAGCAGAGATACGATTTGAAATTGTGCATCCATCTTAAAACAGAGACTTAACTGTCAGTGTGGAGCAGGGTTATCTCTATTACAGAAAAGTAGTCTAATATATATACATTATTTATATTATGCATATATAAGCCTATGGACCTTTTTATATCCACAAGCAATATTTGGGTTTTATGCCACTTCTGTTACACGAATGGCCTATTGGGCTGGATTTTTAACCAAACACCATTTGCTTAAAAAAAGCAAATGATGAGCCATCAAACAGAAGTATTTACTTACCCCCCAAAAAGTGATTCAGAGTTTTGTTCATGAGAACAAGACGACAGAGGAATTTGGGGGGTCAAACAGCTGAAACTACCAACATTAACAACTGCCCTGTGAGCTACCACCCAGGAGCTGTTCAGGGAGTAGCTCAGCATGTGGCTTCAAAACACTGATATCAATTTTACATTAGGAAAACCAACCAACCAAGCCTTCACATCGTAGAAGAAACAAATCACTGGGAAAACTGGGATGTCCTCAAATGGACATTTTTTAACATCAGGCTCATCATTCAGGTTCAGAGGACCTTGCTTCTGGCCAGGAGCGTCACAGACCTCTTGAGGTTCCTTCCATTCCTGAGAACTAGTCACATGTAGCTCACTTCCCTCTTCGGCCTGGGCTGCCTCACCTTTTTATAGATATTACTCAGACTTTTGAAATTGAACTTAGCCTGATTCATGAAGTGTTTATAGTCGTATTTTATCCTGAATAAAATGACCTCGATGTCATCACATGAAAACAATAAGGGAGGGAATTCATCCAGACCGTGTTACAGAATTTCTACGTACTTCCAAGTGGGGGCTGTGAGGTTTTTCTGACAGCAGACTGGTGATAGACCAGTCAGTCTTTAACTATCAGGCAACAAGTCTTTCCTTCACGATGACAGTTTCACAAGAGATGGAGGGGAAGGTGTGCACATGAAGGGGGAAAACATTGGATTTTCTTCTTGTTTAGATCAATTCTCTCCATATGTTAAACACAGTAAACCCCCCCACTCTGTTTTAATACAGTAAATACAAAAAACAACTACCAAATAAGTGCTTTGGATCCTGCAAGATCCCTTGTAGGTGTGACGCATAACTGAACGTAGTATTTCAAGCATACCATAGTTGAAGATCCCTATCCTCCCCAGAAAAGGTTTTTCCATTTTAGCATGAACGTTCATGTTTCTGTATATTCTTTTTCACTATTCCCTAAGGTCCCTCTCACCCAATCATTCTAGCATGATGATAATTACAGCCAACTCATGGAATGAAAATAGAAGGCAGCTGGTAAGATCATCCTGGACGTCATCCGGATGCAAGTGAAGCATGAGTATTTAATTCATTAAGGGAGCAAGAGGATTAGGGTGGTACTGAGCATCTATTCTGTTTAATTTGACATTCCATTAATTTACTCTCTCGATGGACAGGACGGGAGGTGCAACGTAATTATGTCTCAGAATGTGAGACCTCTGGCATGTCTGAAGACTTATTAGTTTGGTGGCAGTTGGCTGGGGGGGGCATGGCGAGAGATCAGCAAACTTTGTGCTCGCTGTACCCATTACTCTTCAGTAATAAGCTGCATGTGGGACTGGTGGAGTTCACCTTGGAGATTAAGGACACTGCCTCCGTGTAGCAAATGACTTTCCAAAAGCCTTGAGAGCAGAAACTTCCAAGGATGCTTCACAAGGTGAATCTATTTTGTATTGGACAAAACAACTGCTTTAAAACCTGGATGGAAGATGTATGAACCTAATTTTCTTCTTAGAGTGAATAGCATTACTGAAAATGCAAACCCCTGTTCCCAGTGAGCCTCTTTTCTTGCATAGCTACTCAAACAGTCATAGTGATTCACAGATCAAATTTTACTGTGTACAAATGTTCAACCGCAGCAAATCCACAGGCCCTGCAGTTTTGACATGCATTCAGCCTAAGCAGGCAGTGTGAATGTCCTACCTGCACCTCCAAACAGCTGCTCTGGAGCGTGCAGCAGGACACCACATTTTCACAGAAGCTCTTGGGAAAAAGAAGTTCTCAGAAAATAGCTGCCCCCTCACCTCTAGGTACCAAAAAGAAACAGATAGATTTTTCAAGAGCTCCCAAAACATGTCAGCAATTGGGGAATCCAAGAGTTTGAAAAGTTGTCCCCAGTGCTTTACAACACTAAAACCAAACCCTTTAACACATCTCCCACTCAAGCTCGTATCTCACCTTGAAGTCACATCAGATTTTATTTCTTTGGTAGAGAAGTAGAGGTGTGAAGTGTGAAAAGAGATGTAATAGGAAACCCCGCTAATGTTTCTCACAGAAAAATGGACATCTTGATACCATATTGATTTAGTCTATTGGATACCATTGGCTATCATAGATGCAGCGTTATGCTTAGAGAAGCTGACTCATTAAAATGACAGAAGTCACAGTACCTAGACATTTAGATAAACTTAGGATGTACAGACAGACCTTTTAACTCCATTTCAATTTAATTAGCTTAGGGCTGGCAGCCAGATGGACAGTATGAGACAGGCACCCTCAGTTAGATCATAGAGCAAACAGAGCATCAGGAACTTGTTGTCGCCGTCCATTGGATCTAGTATCTGCGGCAGTCAGAGGCCTGCTGCATTCAGACTGTAGCCCTCAGCAAAGCAATGAAGAGAAGTGACTGTTACCTTTGGTCCTGCAATACATTTAAGGGCCTGCTGGAACTGGATCAAGACATCTGAAGAGGTAAAACCCACCTGGCAGATGAAACCGGTGGATGAGCACTGCCGAACCCAGAGACTGAATTTCCTCTTTTTCCTCTTGCGCAGCTCCCTCTCTGTGCACGTGGCAATGAAAACAGGATCCTCGTCAATCAGGGGCTCATGTAGTACCTGCAAGTAGCAAGAAAAGAGGCGGGGGGGGGAGAAACAGAAGATTACATGATTGCTGAAAAAAAAAAATGGTGCTTTAAATTCTTCCAAGGAAATACAACCCTCGCATCGTGCTTGTGTGCATTACCTCATACAAAGGAGCAAACCTGCTCTTGTTCAATGCTACCATCCAACAAAAAACAGAGCCTGGCCAAGCACACTCCATTGTGGATGGCTGCTCAACATGTGGTTTGCAAACATTGCAAGGCATAGCTCTCACTTCTCACTATCCGCTACAGTTCAACATCCCTCCAAAATGTGGCCTCTACCTCTCACTATCCGCTACAGTTCAACATCCCTCCAAAATGTGGCCTCTACCTCTCACTATCAGCTACAGTTCAACATCCCTCCAAAATGAGGCAGGACATGGGGGTGGGTGGGTAGAGATTGTTAGCAGTATCCTTCTCCAAGCTTCATCATCGGCTTCATCTTGTTTGGCAGAATGTCTTCTACACAAACATCCCTTACAATATGTTGTAAGGTACACTCCTTGGTTACAGAGAAGGCAAACACACAGGAGTGGGAGAGAAGTTAAGGGAGAAAAAGATATCATCTACTGCCACTTAAGGAGGTGGTGAGGAGACAGAAATCATTTTTCCTGGTGGCAGCAGCTTCAGGGAAGCTTCTCTTGCCTCAGGAGCAGAAAAATTTGACAAAAAGAGACAGAAAGATAGAGGACCAGAAGCAGGAATAGAAAAAGACAAGGCAGACTGGAGCAAGTAATGAAAATCTGTGAAAGTGAAGCAATTTCTGTACTCTGCATCCCGATGATGTAAGTGGTTCCCTGTTCCTTATAGCTGTTGTGTTACACTTCTCTCCATTAATTCTGTAGCAAAGTCATTAGGTTTTACACCATAAAACCCACCTATGGAAAAGCACTACTACCTCCTTGCAGCTCACAGGTAGCTGTGCATAACATACACATCCCTGACTGCACGGTGTGCGAGTAGTCTAACTAGTTACTTGTGAGAGTACAAATGCTTGGAAACTGTTGAAAAGGCTCAGCTGATGAATGCTGATCAACTTCAGACCTCTACATCTAAATCAGAGCAAGCCACTGCAGGCTCCCCTCCTAGCACACGAGGCAGAAACAGTCCCAGCAGGCCATAATTCATACCCTTTTAGAGACATGTGTGAAATAAGTCAGATGGGTTATGATCTAAAGGAGCCCATTCTTTGCCAGTGACCATCACCCCAAGAGACAGGTTCAGATACGGGTATCCACAGTGCAGAGGCTCTCACCCTCAGACCAAGCCTTTCCACATCTGCATGCATGCTACTTTTGTGCACATCTGCACACAGCCAGTGGTGGAAAAGAGAACAAAGCTGCATTAAACCTGGGAGCGATGCTCGCAGGAGAGATGTGGTGGGTAAGCAGTTAAGCACCAGTGATGAGCAGCTGCTGGCCTCCTGAATACAAGATGTTTGTTGAACATGACTCTGTCAGCCCAAAATAGGCACCCGTGCCCTCCTGACGCAGTGGCGGCTGCAGGCTTTCATTTATACGCACTCCACTTCTTAATGGCTCATAAAACATTCACAGGACCATCTGAAAGCACTCTTGTGAAATGTTCAAATTATACACCAAAATGCAGATGCGAGCAAGGAGAGCTGCACACAAAGCTATTTGTTCTTAAAGCTGCAGCTGTCCCGTTTCCCCACTGGAGCCAAATCCTCTTCCCCTCTCAAGGTCCACAGAAACACCGCTCTTCCTTTCTGAAGACCACCTGAGGCATTTCACACTTCACCTCAGGGGATTCTGACAGCGTTTTGCAAATATTAAATGTGCCCTCCTTCGATTTTGCCTTTCTGCCTCTTCCATGCAGAAGGGAGGACCACATCCTTTGGGATGGGGTTGGATACACTGTTAAGAATTCCTCAGCTTCTGGAAAGGCACTCTTACCTGCCAGATCCCACTGAATGGTGTGGTTCAACTGTTATAATCTCCCCCGCTGTAGGATGGAGAGCAGCAGAAAGAAAAGGCTGTATAAGCATCACTTGAGGACATTTTTTACCCTCTGTCATTAGCTCAGCTCCCTCCTCTGCACCACAGCATCAGCTCTCATCACAGCAGCTCTACTGCATCCTGCTTACCCTTCACACGCTTTCTGCCTTCTAAGACACATTAAGGCCTGTCAGTCTTACATTTAGAAAACAAATCTGAATTTTTAAAACCTCTCCCCACCTTCCTCTTCTCCCTGCCCACCCTCAGCCCTGCCTTCCCCTAGGACCCAGAGCTTTCCCTCCTTTCCCCTATCGCAAATGTTTAAGTCATTCCCATTTCTCCATAAGAAGACTAATGCTCCACTGAAGTCCGTACTGAACTGCTGGGAAGAGGGAACAAAAATGGAAACAGGGTAGGACAAGATTTGCTGTTGCTGCAAAGAGGCAATGTGGACAGGCAGGGAAACTGAAATGAAAACCCTGGATCTTGCTCTTCTTGCTTCCTCCAGAGAGGGTGGGGAGACAAGTGTTGTCACCCCTCCGTATGCAACCACTGCTTCAACAGCTGTGAAGGACTTTGCAAGCAAGGCGCTGTATGGGCTGTGCCTGCTGCTGGAACAGCTGATCCCCATCTTGCTTTCAAAGGGCACAATTTGTGGCTTCTGGCACTGACATGGTTTTCTTATGACAAAAGTTAGCCCTGTTGCCACTGGCCAGCCCTGTTAGTGTGTTCATGCTCCTCCATTCTCAGCCTCCTTGCTCCTCCTGTAATCTCAAAGCCACCTCTCTGCCAAACCCCCGTGCAAAGTGGTATTTGCTCCTTCCCCATTTCCCGTTCTTGCTGTCGCACCAATGCCTGCTTTTCTCGGGGTGAGCTTACTGCCCCCATAGCATATTCTTTCCTGCTTCTCATCTTCCTAGATAAAAATCTACTTCCAGGCTTAATTGACTCCTACACGTATTCCTGGCTGCCTCTTCACCATCTTTGACTCACTCCCCAAGCCCTCCCCCTCCTCCTGTTCTGAATTCCTTTGATGCAAGATATCTTGTGGATTTCTTCATAGAAATCATCCCCATCATCTTCCCTCAAATCCCCAGTTTTGTTCAGGTCTAAGAAGCTCCTCATCTAGTTGCTTTGCTCCCCCACAGCTATCCCATTGCTTTTCTTTTGACCTCTTCTTTATAGCCATCCTCATCCCTGCTAGATCTTATTGCCAAACTTTCACTCTTTATTTTCCCCTCAGTATGTACATGCATTCCAAGTGCTGGAGTCCCACCTTGGAGTGTTGTCTCTCCAGCAATTGCTTGATCTCACATCATCCTTCATTCACTGAATAAAACAGCTAGCCACTGTCAGGAGTACCTTTCTTCTCCATTTTAGATCACCTCCAAAGCTCTTTCTACTCCACAGTTCCACCCATCCTACTCTCACCACAGCCCTAATAGGCTTGTAGGCAAAGCCCAGAGCCACTAACTCTTTTGTAGTACTTGGACTTGCTGGACTCCACTGCCTTAGATAATGAACCAACATGTCCTTGAGATAGCTGATCTTCTCTTCGCTCCATGGCCATCCCCAACACAGGCTGTCTCTTCAGCCTGCCTCCTGGAGAAACTGCCTCAGCTTGCCTTGTCTCTGTTTTTTGGTGGGTACCATCCAGTTGCAGACAGAGTCCGCTGGGTAACTGCACCCGTATGCACAGATTCAGCCATTGCTTCTGCAACAGTAGCTTGTGCTTCTGCTTCTTTGCTCCAAAGCTCCTCCTGTCTAAACTAAATTCTCTGCTAGTATCTGACATCTCTGCTTGCGTATCTAGCTGTCAGTTCTGATTTTATCACGCTGCATTTGAGAGCATCTCCCCTCCCCTTAAGATAACCCCTTGCTATCTCTTTTTTTGGTCACTGCAGACATCCCTCTCCTCCTGCTGCAGATCTCACTGGCCAGTGAATCTGAATGTCAGGCTTTCCCTCCAACTCCGTGCAAGGTCTTCTGAGTCAGGCAGTGCCTGCATTTTCCATGGTTTCTGAGTAACAGCTCTAAAATGTTATTCATTTGAGAGTAACAACCCACCCACCCAGTCAAGTTTTCATCCAAGCCCACAGCCATTCTGCAACAGTTTTCCTTTTGGCCTCAACATAAAGCAAACCCACCCTGCAGATTGCTGCTGGAAAGCCGTTCTCCTAGTCTATCACACTCGCCACATCACTTTTCTTTATTTCTCTCTGATAGCTCTTCTTCGCCAATATATCAGACAGATTCTTTCTCTTCACTTTCAAAGACCTGTTTGGTCTATCCACATTTTAGTGATCCCCTTTGCCATCATTCAAAGGTTAACTCCCACCTCCGATGCAGCCATGATTTCACGCTCCTCTGCCTATTTGTTCAGTCTTCAATTGACTGCCTTTAAAGAAAAAACAGTTCTTACAGCACTCCATTACCATTAGGTAATTTAAAAATAGCCATAAAGGTTCATCATTTTCTGCTGTCAAACTCTCCCTAAAATCTGGCTTCACCAGAGGATCAACCTGCCAAGAGCTACAGGACATCAGACATATACCTTGCTATTCAATATTCTTATTGCTCCTCTGTCTGTCTTTCTCTTGCTCCACGTCTTATACTTGGCCGATATCCCCTGAATACCTACGTCTTTGTGTTACACTCACAGAAGCCCAAAGACAGAACAGTCCTGGTTTGGGACCAGCACCCTTACTCACAAAGAATCAT
This sequence comes from Pandion haliaetus, assembly GCA_013401275.1. Classification (NCBI taxonomy): domain Eukaryota; kingdom Metazoa; phylum Chordata; class Aves; order Accipitriformes; family Pandionidae; genus Pandion; species Pandion haliaetus. The sequence goes on along the minus strand of VYZV01014253.1, from coordinate 106,251 downwards.
TCTGAAAACAGTAAAAGTGAGATATAGAGGTGTGACTTGAACGAGATCTTGTAATTCAGAAATGCCCAATACCAAATCAACATTTAATGATGAGGACACAAAAGAGCTATGAGTTCATCAGCCTGGTTCTGCCCCTCTGTGTTTTCAGAGAAGCGGTTGTTGTATGCTGTGAGCTGGTTTGGAAGAACTATGTTGAAACTGCTTAGCTGTACCCTATGATACCACCAAGAGCGAAACACAAACAAGCCCCCTACTAAGTGGCCAAATTTTAGCTCCATACCTTTGGAGCAAGAGGTTAGAGTTATGTCTCTCTTTTTGCCAGGGAGTCCATTGCTGCCTGAGGTAAGGACTTAAGCTGTCTGTTCCCAGCTGACATTTCACTGGGCAGATGCAGAAATGTTTGGTTCCAAAATGCTGAAGAGAAAGTACTTTGCAGCGAGAGGGAGGAGGAGAGTGCCCGGAGTTGCGCTCCTGACCTCTCCCACACCAGTCAGGGGCAGAGATGGCGATCCTGTCTAGTCACATCCCACTGACAAGCATATAAATACTCAGCAGGCACAGAAGGATATTTGAGCACTGATGTTATTTTCCTGAGCTCCCCTGGTTTCTGGAATTCAGTGTATATCCTTGGCAGGTGAGTACCCTTGAATTTGTTGCAGTATACCTCCTGAGCTCAGGCAGGGCATCTTCCCTGTCTCCAGGCTTCCACTTTTCAACAGTAGCACAGCTACAAAGCTATGTGGACCTCAGCAGCAAAGAGATGATACTGATGGGCAGGAACTGACCCAAACCTCTGCTTCTTGTTGCTCAGGTAGAGGCAGCAGTTATTTATACAGAAGATGCTGGGGAGGGATAGGATGCAGAGGATCTTCCTGTCATTCTTATCCAATCTGGGTCAGAACACCATTTTTTTTTTACTTCAGAAATTGAAGCTAGCACTGCTGATACACAATTATAATGTTCTGGGCTTTCAATACCTTCATAAGCTGGAGAGTAATTATTTCCTTTTGTTTGCTCAGTATATTTAGCAAGATAATTATAAATTCACTAGACTGTTTTCTTTGTTTTGGTATATTGGCATAGTTCTCTCTTTCCCTCTGCTGCCTTTCATAGAAACTGTGGTGTCATTTTTGCATGCACATTTTGGAGGGGGGAGGCAGGGTTACATATGAGAAAAAAACCCTAAATATTTTCTGAGACAAAAATTCCACTTAAAGAATCTTTTCTAGCTCTCCAAAAGGAAAATATCAAATCTATAGAAGAAATAACTGTGAAAGCAGATGTTGCACTGCCTACCTGACACAGACTGCCTGCTCTGTCTGTAGGGTGAGTTAAAAATGGCATCTTCTTAACCCATGTTCCTTGAGTCCACAGAGGAAGAAAATCAGTAATAAGTCTACCTACAAGCCCGACGACTTTCCTGCATTCCACAGCAAGGAGCCCAAGTCATTCCTCTGCTTGATGCCACTTACAAGACGTTAGCCTAAAGCTTGAGGATAGATCATGGCTCAGGCACAAACCATCCAGGAACCAAAAGTCTTATGTTTAAGATACAGGTATACCTTCAGCAACAAATCCATTTTGAACTTGGGATTCCAGGTATCACTGACCACAGAAACCTGGGCCCCTCTTCCCAAAATGCTTTCAGAAGCAGCACATCCAAAAGCCCATCTGAATGGGTCTTTCCCCTTGTCTTTTCCCTTTGTTTCTGTGCAACTGGGTCATTATTTTTAATTATTTCTATTGTATCTCACCGGGCCTGACATTCTGGGTTTGATGTCTACTGCAGTCTGCTAATCGGCACTCAAGGCAATTTCCAGGGCGAGATCTTTCCTGTTTTTTTGAGCAGATGGGTCCATGTCTCTTGAGACAGGTAGTGTGCAGCCCTGCCTGATGGCACCCAGGAGGACGTTAGGCACAGGGCTCCTTTCGGGAGGAGGCCTGGAACATCCCCCAGTAGGCTACTGTCACTACACTGGAGTATTTTTAACAACAGATTCAAACCTTTTTTCTTTCTCACAGAGTTATTTTTGAAGCTGTATTTTACTGTTTTTTGTTTTGCTCAATACCACCAAAACATGCTGTATAGAAATCACTGATGTAAACGCTGAAAGGGAAGAGAGGAGTGGAGAGGGAAGCAAGAGAATTGGGCTGCCACTTCTTCTCCCCAACCCCCCCCCCCCCTTTTTTTTTTTTTAGAGTAGCATCTCCTTACCAAGCTCAGCACAAGCATACATTTTGGTTGTGGAGATTTAGGTGTTTTGCCACTGCAAACAGGACGCTATGATTTTGTCAATTCAGTTCTCAAACCTTGCTCGGGAATGGGGAAGGGAGAAGGGATATACGTGCAAATCAAATTTTATCCTTTAATGGATTTGCACTCACAGCATGTCCCACAGTACACCATTATAAGCATTTACATTAGACACAGTGATCACATTTCTGAAGCCTTTATCTTCCGCTCATTGAAGTCAGCGGCCGTAAGGATTAGATTTCATATCTTAATGAGAGCTTGGTCCCAACAATACCGTGTCTCTCACTGCCTGTTTTGTCTTGATGGAAATGCACCTTGCTGGCATGGCTTAGTGAGAACACTCTCCCTCCTCCCTTCTCCCATCTTTACTGTAACAGCTTTTTAGACAGCTGTGTTGTCCTGATTACACAGGTATGATTTTTATTGTCTATGAAAAAGAAAAAACCTGTAATCCCAATTTACCTTAGGCACACTTCAATGGATGTGATGCATCTATGTCTTTATTGATTGTGCAGTGGGCAAAAACGTGATGCTTCAGAGGGGAAACAGGAAGAAAAAGAGGAAGATGGACACAAAAAGAGGAAGATGGACACAAAAAGAGGAAGATGGACACAAAAAGAGGAAGATGGACACAAAAAGAGGAAGATGGACACAAAAAGAGGAAGATGGACACAAAAAGAGGAAGATGGACACAAAAAGAGGAAGATGGACACAACACCCTTTCCAAATGTCTAGGTGAAATCTTTATATTCTGAAAACAGAGAGTTGATTGAAAAGTTATTTCAAGCAGTAACATATTTTATGCTTATTCTTTTTTCTTTCCAGACTTCTGAATGTGACCAGTAGCAACAGCTCCAAAAGGAGATCATATATAGTGGAACAAAGTTTAAATAGTGTATGATGAATATTAAGAAAATATTTCTTTGCACTTTTAATTAAAAAAAAAAATATTCAACTGTATGCTGTAGTTGGACATCCACCAGCTACATAAGTTTCTATATTTAGTTCCTTACATTGTCTGCCCAGTCTACAGAGCAGTCTTTCTACAGAATGGTGTTCTGCTGTACCCCTAATTGGATCTGGAAACAAAAATTCATTGGAGTCCTGTTCACTTTTATTCCTGGTAGCCTAGAAATATTTCTAGTTCACTGGCAATTTGGTTGCAAATCCACAATCAATAAGTTCTTCCATAGGAGCGTCACACATCATTAAAAACCAGAACTGGCACAAGGCACAGGCAGTGCTGGAGGGCAGCTGACAACTGCAGCGAGCAAAGGCACTTGCCCCCCCCGCTTATTTTCCCTTTGCCCAGTCATGGGGAGGCAGCTGTGCTTCTGGACCACATGGCAAGCACCTACTGCTAGGGTCAGAGCCCGTCATTCCTGGCAAACTCAGCTCCTGCAGCCCACCCTCAGCCTGTAGCAGGAACAGCTACAGGTTTTCTCTCCAGCCCAGCAGAGCCAGCTCTGCCCTTCCCACTCGCCCTCAGAAGAGCAGCCAGCGATCTCCCATCCTCAGGATAGCAAAACCTAGTGGTGCTAACCTCACTGAGAAGTCTCCAGGCTTGTTTAGACCACTAAAGCAAACAGCCCCAGCTAGCAGAGCATCATTCCTATTGAAACACGCCAAGCACCTGTGCGGCAGAGTTGTAAGTCAAACATTGCTGAGCCCTTGCATAGGACAGTGCTGCTTTCTCTCATGTTTCATGGAGGCACCACAGCATGGCTTCACACTGTGAAGCTGCAGCTCTTTCTTCCAACAGCTGGGCTCTGCGATCCCAGTCATAGTGAGACAACCTAGAGCACATAGGTTAAATGCTCCCTGCCAACAGGTTAACTCTTACCTGGGCTTGTGAAGGTCTAAAAGCTGAGTCAAAGCCATTCTGCAGAGAATCCAGAAAAGGCTGGATTTTGTAGAGGCCATGCGTTGTCTGGCTCGAGCGGAAGGCCACGATGTGGAAGTATTTCAGGATCTTCTCAAACCGTGATTGTGTCATGATCAGTGCAATGCTCTTGTTGCTGTAGAAGCCGCTGCTCCAGATGCTGAGAACGGACTCACAGTGGTGGATGCTGGTTGATATCATGTAGCCTAAGAAGGCCTTCATTTCCGTCAAGGTGACGTCAATCCAGGCATCGTCACTACCGAACCTCTCCTGGTACTTCTTGGCATACATGTTGGTTTGGACCACCATATTCTTTAGTACGTTGTCGGGGACAAAGAGTTGAAAAAAGTCCATGGCACTGGCAGTTAGGGGCATTTTTCGTGTTGGACCTAGGACAAAAGCAAGAAGGGAAGATAAGCTCACTCCTGATCATCACAAGGCATATCCAATACCAGCAATTTAAAGCAGGATTAACTTTCCTAAAGCAGGAGAACAAGGCCAAAGTGATGGCATGTCAGCCAATTCCTTTGAAAGGGTACTCACTGTCTGACAGATCTCATCAGGAAGCTTCCCCCCTATATTCTCTGTCTTCCTCCTATATGATAAATATACAACACACTCTGAACAGTTTCTTCCTCTGTTCTGCACACTAATTAGTTTGTAGCATGCAGGTCTGTGAGGCAGCATGCATTTAATTTTTCCACTTATACGCTATCTGTACTTTTTACCCTCAGCATCTGTTTTTGGCCTTTTTCTGGATAGTCTTTTACTTGTCCATATGCATGTCAAAGCAGTGCCTTCCTCAAAACAGCCCAGAAGGAAGGTGTCCGAGCCCTCCAGAGTGAGAGTGCTGCCCTTATCCCAGATGACATGCTTCTGGGCACTCCAACCTGGTCCCACCTTTCCTTTTGCACCTCCAATTCCTGCCCAGTTCACTGTCATTAATCCTGTGACTTTCAAATCTTCTTCTGCTCCACACACAAGAGCCATGCAGATCATGTCTATGTGCTTTTGAGTTCTGTGTCTCTGCCACCACACTGGAGCCTTATCCTGCATTCTGACATCCCCAAGAGAGCACGTTACCAGAACAAGTCAAAGACACCACGTGGCTAGTGTCACTGTCCCACATCACAGGGAATATTTTTAGCATTACAATGCATACGCTGGTCCTCTTCCTCCCATAATGTAATAAGCCTTGCAGTCCCATGCTGTCATTACTCTAGCTTTTCACTGATCTTACACCTTCTCTGCCAGTTTCAACTATTCCATAAGAAAAGGAGGGGAAAAAAAAGGGGGGAGGCTCTAAGGGTTGGCAGCGCTGTATCAGTGTAACAAGGTTATCCAGTCAGTCAGACACCAGATTACATTAAGCCGAATTAGGAACATCGAGCCTGTTATACCAGGGATGCACACACCAGTCCTTACAGCCCTCTCTCCTCTAATCCCTTCCATAAGCTAATTAAGATCCATTTTAAAAAGTAGTGTTTTTCATGCTCCCGCCCTGTGGCAGTGCTTTAGTCACCAGGTGAGGACTATGGAGACAGGGACATTCTCTATTCTCCTACCGAAGCAGTGAAAATCAATACACCTGAGAAAGGCAGCATGGACAAACCCAATGGACAGGGCAGTGATTAAGAGCAGGTCTACATCCCTGTGCAAAAGATAGTGTCCTGATTATAACCCCAAACTAAGAGTTGGATCCAATAAATACTGTGCCTTAATTTAACAGCCTTCAGCCTTGGGACCGTCTGAAAAACACTCTTCCTGATCAAAAGCAGGAGGCACACAGCTGCTCACCTGAAGTTCTGCCTAGCAAGAGTGAGTCTTCCTTGCACTACATGGCTGCTTGGATCTCAGCATCAGCTCTCCCAGCTGAATCAGAGCATGAGATTTGCCATTCTACAATCTGGCTCTGCAAAGATTCACTACCATGTTGGTCAGGTCACATTCTCCAGTTCCCCTGTATCTCAGGTCACATCCTTAGTTACAGCAACAGCTATAGCTTGCAGAAATTTTGCATGAAACAGTATTAAGAGGAACCACACAAATACTGTGGTTGGACTTGCTCTTATGCCTTAATGTTTGGGTGCACTCTGGTGAACTCAAGCACTTAGAAGGACAGCAAAAATAGCACCAAGACATTGAAACAGTGAACCTTCAGATTGCGAAGAATGCCAAAAAAGCAAACAAAAGTAGCTGGGTTTTGGGGTTTTTTTCTGAGTGCAGTGGGGAAAGAAATGTATATTTAAAGATCACTCTCCAATTTTAATTTGTGAGATTGAAAAACTGGAAGTAAACAGTTCAGTTGAAAGCACATTCCTCTATATAGCAAGACCAGAGTGAAGAGCCCCACACAAACCATGTTCTGGTAAGGACAGAGCAGAAAATTTCAGCTTAAATGATAAAAGGTTTTCATTATTGAGTGAAAACTATCAGGTTAGGATAGATATACTTACTTAAATGCTATTGCAATAAAAAAGTCTCTTAACAAAGACTTCTCTTCTTTTGATCAGGAGATTTATATTCTGCTAGCACTCGCTAGACTGTTATAGCTGACATAAAATGCTGTACAAATGATTCTGTATGAATGACTTACAGCACATCACTCCCTTCTTCCCCACAACTTAGTAAGTTTTGACATTCTACACAAGATACGGCGTTCTGATAACAACACACTGCACAGAGTATATTCCTAGTTATACATGAAGTCTTGAGTAGCTATTGAATTCAACTCCAGTGCCCAGGCAACCTTCGAGGTAGAGCATAAGACAATCTGTAAATTCTTGCCTTAAGAAGCAGAAGCTGGGAGTGGGGATAACATTTTAAATCATGCCTACAGCAAACAAGATGCATTCATAAAGCAGTAAGTCTTATGAAGTTAAATACGTCGGTCTTGAGACAGGTGGATATGGACAACAGGTATGTACTGGACTCCATCTTTAGGAAGTCAAGAGCAGTCGGAAGCACAGAAAGGTACTTCTGATGTAATTATATTTTCAGTAGCTACACAAATTTACCTTGAAAAATGCTTATGGCAAAATACCAGGTATACTGGATAGGACAATCCTTTCTTGCCCAGCAGTTCTGCTCCAGCCACACCGAATCTCCTATCTGCTCTCCTTCTCAAAATAAATATGCAAGATTTGTATCCCACTGGTCATGCAGAACCCACGCAGCTCTAAAAAAGTGAGCTGAATCACTTTCTGACTCAAACATCAACCTAATTGTTGACTAAATATAATTCTGAAAGCCCCTGTATAATCTCATTGTCTTAAAAAACAGCCTTTATTGGCAAAGTGAGCACAATTGATTCATAATTTACTGAAATGCAATAAAACAAGAGTGACATTGAATTTCTGTAGGAAGAGAACTGAATTTTTAACATGAATTGGGTTTTGCATAGTTAATGACTAGCCTAAAATAAATTATTTAAATATGACTTTCTATCTAAGTACACAAATATAACCCATATATAGAGCCAACTGCATAAGAAACTTAAATAGCAAATTTGTACTTTTTAAGGATTTTTATATTGACTTAAGTGGCACTTACCCAGAAAATACTGATATGAAAAGAGTTCAGTGTCCCATACATGCACCGTTTACCTTTCAAAGCTTTACTCAGTCAAATAAAATAGTGGCTTTGCCTAGACTTCCATTCTCAGAATGAATATACAATTATGACTGTATATAAAATTCAGATTTTTCTCTCTCCTCTGCCCTAAAGTGTGTGCATGGACATTATATTTATTTACATAGGGTTTTTTGCTTTAAAAACCAATTGGAATCTCCAATATAAGTTATAGAGTCAGAGCACAAAAGCATTCCTGGAGTTTCCAAAGATGCAGCTAGACCCAGTGTTCTGTGCACAGCCAGGGTGAGGACAGAGCTCTATGGAGTAACCTCTGGCTGGGCAGCACACACACCAGCGCTAGCACTTTGGACTTGCTTTAAGTGACTCTGCAGAACATGGAAAATAACAAACTTCCTCTGTTACGATACAATGCGCACAGACAAATTCTCCTTCTTCATCTCACCCCGTCTACCAGCAAAAACTTGCACGTGCAATTGGCAGCAATCCCCTTGCAAGTCACTACTGCTACTAAATCCTGTTTTGACCAGGTTGGCTCCATTTTGGTTTGTACCCAAAAGGAATGTCTCCCCCAGAGCCATACCTATTTAAATTGTGAGAACAGACTCAAAATAAATGAAGAAGCTAAGCAGGGAGAGCCATTTGTGCTTCCGTCTTGGAGACGCGATTGTGGAGCGGACGCTGGCACCTTGCCCTCTGACGGCGCGCATTGCAGAGCCCATTTTGGCTCGACTCAGCTCGGAGCAAACTGCAACAGCCTCGCTGGGTCCGATGCCTAGTGAGAAAGGAGGCTGCACGCTCAACTTCTCAGCAAACATACACATTGCAGAAAAACCAGGAAGATTTCAGAAAAAGCTCACGCGAAGCTTCTGTGTAACCGTCCTTCAGGCAGACCCTGCGCGTCCTCCTACAGTCTTCGGTCTTCCCTCTTGGAGGGGTCCCCACCACTCACATTCTTCCCCCTGCTCCAATCCCACCCGTGTATCCAGCCTTCCTTACTGAGCAGCATGTTAAGAAAAAAATAAGAACTCCAAGTCAATTAACTGCTTTTTCCTTACTTAATTGGTTTGCAGGACTAAGTAATTTGAGTACATTTTTAATAGGTTAATGTATCCTTTTCCATTGTTGCTGTTCTGGTTAGCAACCTGTTATTTAGTAGCTTAGAGTTCACAGACTCAGAATAAAAGATGGAAAGTTTCAAAACCTACTGTAATCTATCAGTGATTACAACATAACGTACAAATCTTAAGGAGGTCAAAAGCATTGTCATTTTGGGCAGGATAAATCAGATGCATAAGAAAATGCAGCGGAAGAAAATTCTCCCTTTGCTCTGCTGTGCAAAACACTTAGTGCTCTCACTCAAAGAGTAACCGAGGTTCATGATAAAATATCCCATTACGCTGATAGGTCTAGGTATTACCATATGTATGGCAATCCAAATTGCATGGTTTGGAAACAAATGTTGTACAGAACTAATCCAGGGTAGACTTTGAAATTAATTTAACTTCATTAGCAACTGGGCACACCCCAATATCTCTCAATGAGGCACAGAAGTGGTAGAAGCATCAGTTTAAGAATTGAGAAGTCATTTTATTGTCGTCTTTGAGCAAAAATGTAACAATTTATAGTCACACATGAGGGTAGCACATTTGAGTGTATTACATACAGATACATACCTAAGAAAAATCTATCCAGAACCTGTTATTTTTTGGCAATTGGGAAGTATTTTCTCCTCTGACATACGGAACAGCTTTCAAAGACCAGGGTTTGAAAAGACAATTAATTCCTTCTTCGTAAGTCCAAGCAATTAGAGACTGTTTTACATTCCTGAGAGGTTACCTTTCCAAAAGTACACAACATGATTTTTGGGTCTTATTTAGAGAGTGTCAAAAAATGCTGACAGAAGATTTCTGTCAGAAAATACACATTCATCAAAAAAATCATGATGTTTTCAGGGAAAGTGTCAATTGATGAACTATGACAGACAGTGTAAACAAATTCTCATCCTTCTTAATGAGTAGAGACCAATACAAAAAGCTGAAAAAATAGCAACAAAATCAAAACCAATATTCTACTATTTCCCAAGTGAGATTTTTCAGAATTTCGGTTTCACACTAAGCTCCCTCCCATAAGCTTTGGAAGCACTGGAGATTATCTGGCTTGCCAGAAAATCAGTTTTCATATCAGCTCTATTCTTAATGGCCTGGAAGAAATGTACATCAGACCATTCTCAAACCATAGGCAGTTTGACGGCCTTATGACAAGCCTGTCAAGACAGCTTGAAGTAAGTGCACATAACAGCTCTCTTCTGCATTTTATTCCAGTTTATTTCAGATACTGCTCTCCTGTAGGAACTGGGCAGCAAGTATCCAGGTTGTTAATGTACGATATTATGCTGCATGTATTTCGTTCATTAAAAAAAAAAAAAGCAACCAAAGCTTCAGTGACAAGTCTACTTTGCCAAGTCAAAGGAGTCATCCTAATTTATACCAGCTGTGATTCTGACCAATATTTTAGAGCAAGTAGACGCTTGCTTTTGTTATTTTGGTAGGTGAACCTTCCTTTCCCTTAGGACTGCCTAGCACAATTCTATACAAATGTTCAAAACATGAGCCATACTGTGCAGTTGCTTGAAGCTCAGAGCCAACCTACAACGATGCAATAAAAAAAACCCAAAACAAAACAAAACAAAAAACACAACTCCCAAACAGACACTTTATTGGCTTTCTCACACGAGAAAGAAGAAACCGGACGTAGTCCTTCCAAAGATGGTTCCCTTCTTAGACCATAAGGGCTCTCTCAGCAGCTCATGCACCTGGTTAAGTTTTTACTAGGTCACCTTCCCCCAGAAGCTTACTTTGCTCCCTTGCCTGGGCACTCAGTAGCACACACTTTTGTTCGACATTTGGTTTCAGTTAAGTTTATTCCAAGCCATTTACCAAAGTGTGATTTGACTGCACTTTTCCAACCTCTGTAAGTAAGCCTTTGACAATGCCTCCACATCTGTATGTAATAACCATAGTCACAAAAATTGTTTGTTCCAAACAGCTTCCGTGAAAGGGCACTTTCTCTTCCATCCCCAGCATTAAAAAGGATTGTTTTCCTCACCGCATCAGCAATGAAGTGACCCACACATTGCAGTCTGACTTCTATCCATAGAGAGAATTAAGAGCTGGGTCTAAAAGCAATCCAAGGACAAATGAAGGACTGGAAAACAGCGCACAGCTGCTCCATGCTGACTCTGGTCCAAAGGGGCCCTGGCCTCCACACCGGACAGCACTGAGTTATGACAAGTTAAATAAAGAACTTAGTAAACCAAACAGTAAAATTTAAACTAAATGGTAAGATTTAGCAAAGTATTTAGTAAACTAAGGAACTTCCTGCAGTTTAGCTTGCTTCCCTGCTGTACACTACATCCAGATTCTCATCTAGCTTTCTTCAGCGTTATAGCAAAACCCTTGAGAGTCAAGTCTAGTATGTCAGCCTGGCATAGGTCAGGGACAAGTAATGTACCTGTTCCCACCCAAGTCAGCCGTCCCACTCGATGTGACGGTGGCCTCCCAATGCCCAGAGTGATAACCAAAGCACCCTGCCCATTCCTCCTGCCCCATGCTGCTGCGTGCTGGCAGTTCAGCCCAGAAAAGGTGAAGAACTTCAGTGGAGCACCACGAACAAGACTGGAATGCCAAGGGTAAAGAATTTTGGCTGTCACTCAGCAGCTTACCATATGTGGTAAGACACCGTATGAAAACAGTTAAATTTCTGGGCTTTTTCAGGGGACTAAGCAGGCAGGTCTTACACCTTTCCCACTGACCAAATGTATGCTGTGCCACCAACAGCACTGGTCTGAGAATGAGAACACGTGAGAGGTTTTGTGGCAGGCTTCCATGGAAGCGTGGCTTGTTGCAGATTTAAGCCATGGTCAAAAAACATTTAATTAAGAGAGTATTTCTTTGTGTTTACCATCATGTTTTAAAGCTACAAAGCCTTCAAGCTGCGACAAGTGAAGTAGAAAGAATAAAAAGCCCACTGCAGGTAATGTTGACACCTTTAATTATATAGTTACTTCTTTTCTGTGGTGAGATCTTACAACCTACCAGTCATCAGCATCCAACAGAACCTCCCAAACACTGGTACGAGGTCCTTACGGTTAAAATAATTCAAAAAAGCCAAATGCCTTAAAGCAGCAGTCAGTGCTGAAACAGTACCATATCGCGCCAGCTTACATCATCCTTTGCACATTATTCATTTGGCTGTGGGACTGAACACACTTGTCCCTCGTCAGGGGAATTCCTGCTGCAGCAGCTTCCATAGCAAAAGTCCATTACACTTTCTTTTGCCACTGCAGTTTTCTGTTAACATTTTACTGCGCTCGACCATCAGAGCAGATCGGCTGCTCCTGGCAGTCCAGCTGACGCTGAGCATATCTAGCAGGTTAGAGACAACCATCAATGTGCTGACCATACATCATCTGTAACACAGCTTTTGGTAGATCACAGAGGAGTTACACATCTGGCTGTAGGCGCAGCTGTGCACATTTATGAAATAACTCTACAAAGCAGCATGGATAGTTTTATGTCAGCACAACTTCCATTACCAGCTGGGTGACCCTCATAACTAAATCCCAGAAGGCTGTGTTGAGGTGGTCCCATGGGGGATCCCCCTGCACTGGCAACTCTTGCAGATGCAAGCCACCTTCACATCTTTCTCTCCTGGGCTGTTCCAGTGCACACTGTTCACAAATACCATTACCCACGTGCAAATTGCTCCTTTCCAGCAATTTAAAAATGAAAATCCACCTGTATAAGCATTAGCAATATTTGATGCCAGGACCCTGCCTCCAAAGGGAGGGATTTTGTGTTTGAAGAATGGAAAATAGCCTAGTATGTTTTCCAGGCAGATCATCAGGACATTTAATTTATCTGTTGTAAAATAAAAGTCAATAAGCAACTGACCCAACTAATGAGATGCTGAAAGCCTTCACATCAACTGCTGCATTTGCATGCCACACATATGCTACTGAAAAATGAACCTCTTGTATTTGAGCAAGTCTCATAAGGAAATGGTTTTCTGCTTTGTTAAAAAAATTGATAATCTAAAAAAAAAAAAAAGAAAAAGAAAGAATGTATCAACTTGAAATTCAGACAGTTGAGTAAGAACAGTTCATACACAAACATTCATTTCAGTACAAAACCTCCTAATGATTCATCTCCATCCTACAAGAGCTAAGGTAGCTACAGTACCCATCTTTGCAATTGCTTCCCAACAGCTACAGCCCTTTCTGGAGAAGACAGAGAATAGTTGTTAGGGTTAAGCACATAGTCCCCAAAGAGTTTAATGCTACTTCCCATGAACAGAACTAAGCACCCACTTGGGAGAGGGTAATAAGCAGGGTGCTCTTGCTGCAGCCCAGCTAGAAGAGCTCAAAATCCAGAATCTGCCCAAGGAAGTTGGTGCCAGGAGCTCCACAGGGATGATACTCAGGCTCTTTTTCCAAAGCTGCTTCCTTTGGGTTGTACCAGCCTCCCTTGGATTTTACTGCTCTGTGTAGGAAAAGCATGCACGTGCATTTCTAGGCGAGCTTCACATACTGCCCAGTAAGACAAGGTTTCTCCGCTGTGATCACCCCAGACTAGGAGACAAAGGAGCTCTTGTCACTTTAGAGATCATAATAATAAAATAAATCAACACTTCACTCACAGGCACCCTCATCTGAAGGCTACACCACCTCTACCAGAGAAGATCATAACGCATCTGCATTTACACAGCTGCTTTTAAACTTTTAATTTCCCCACTTTATATTCTCCATGTTCCTGCCCAACACCCTGAAAAACCTTGGGACAAGCAGTTACAAGCCACACGTTCCTCACTGGTGCATTAGGCTTAGGGGCAGACGAAAGCCTAAGTATTTTCTTAGGACACCTAAGATACAAGTAGAGGTCATGTATTTGCAATCCTTGCTAGGGCCAGGGCTCCTTTACACACGCACAGTATACGCTTTCTGCTCTTTTACTCCCGCCCCTGTGGTTAGACTGCCTTTTTCCATCCTTGTTCTGCCTGCCCTTGGAAGTGACCAGTGCCACAGACTGTCTGAACATCTGAACCCAAAATAGCCAAGCAGCTGGAAAGTTCAATAAATGACTTCTATATACCATGCACATGAACATCCCTAATCCTCTTACCACATGCAGGATACATGACACACTCCACAGCACTCCAACTGCTTAGGCTTCCTAAAAACTCATAAACCCACAACTTTGCAGTTTTAAGAAACCAGAGCATTTCTTCAACAGCAAAGTGTGGGATGAAAAAAAAAAAAACAAAAACACCAGTCATCTGTGCAAGAAGGTGGATTTATTACTTGTACTGCCTGTTTTACCTCCAGGGTGATGCAGATGTGTTTACAAACCACCGTACCCCCAGGGAAGGCTTTCAGGGATTTTTATCTGCAGAGAACAAGCCAGAAGCACGACTCGGAGCTAAACGGTGCATGAAGTCGGAGCGGGATCCTCAGCGACCCAGCACCGCTGTTGCACCACTGCTGATAGCAGCACCACTCCTGCAACCTCTGCCCAGCTACTGCGTGCAGCCAGCGCAACTGCTCAGCACCCGGCACCCAGCTCCCCCCACGGCCCACGCCGTGCTGCACGGCTGCCGGGGCACAAGCAGAGCAAGAACTAGGTCATGGAACTACGTTTGCAAAGAATTGCGTCATGGGTCTTTCCCCACAGCCTTTCAGGAGAGATGCTTGTTACTTCGGAGCCGAAGTCCATCTCCTCAAACACAGTCTTAGTATGCTGCACTCTGAGATCAAGCAGGGAAAAGATTTAAGGTCACCAGACAGGCACTGCTTACTCGTAGCCATCCAACACACCAGGTCACAGCTACACTTGGAGTTCACCTTCTCCACATTTCTTGGGGGCTGCCAACACATGAACTAATATAAGCTGGACGACCTCGTAGGATTTAATCACTGTAAGAACACAGCTCAGCTTACAAAATGAGGAAATAGATTGTATTTCTTGTTTTGGACCTAGCTGCAACAGAGATTTCATACAGCAGAGATCTTCAAAGAACTTCATGCTGTGCTCCCATAAAAAAAAAATAAAAATAAAAAAATGGTTGTTGGTGATGAAATGTGGGTCATATTAAGTAGTGGAGTGGAAGACAAAGCCAAAAAACCTTTCTGCTATATACAAAACAGGCCCAAACATCAGCTCCTTGAATCTGCAGGTATAATAATACAGGATGCATCTGCAAGGTAAATTTAAATTAGTGACATGGGAACAACCACTGCAAAGCATGTCCTTCTGTTTGCAAAGTGCCAAGCACTTCACATTAAGGATTCCTACAGAGGCTTCTAGGCATTATCACAACAGAAATAAGAGCTTCCCATTCTGTAACCACGGATTATGGCATTTATAGCTCAAGACCTCAGTGACCAGAGCTTCACATTTCCTAGCTATATTCTTCCTCTTATAGAGGAAGCACGTCATCTTCACAGTAGGGTTCAGAACAGATCTTTGGATTACTACACCAGAGCTAAATCCTCCATGATTTGGAAAAATCTGTCTGGAACAAAAGCCTGTGACTGATTAGAGGCCATAAGCAGAGTCAATGGCATGCTTGAGATACTGTTTTACTAACATAATAATAAGGAAGTTTCTGAGTATGTTTTCTGCTCTGTAAACCCTGGCCCCATGTCCTGTCCTGCATGCTCTTATCTACTTACAGATAGATTTTCTTAAAAGGGAAAGATGCAAGCTGCTGTTTTCATATCAGGCTGGCTTATGATTTCATGATATGATGAAGGAGTTCATTTACTCAGTCACAAGTAACTGGAAAAGTTCCCGTTTAAATAAGGGCTGTGAATTTTGACTGCTGCTCAAAGACAGAAGTAGTGCTTCCCTTCCAAACTGCCTGCCCACCAAGCCAGAACAAGTATTTCCTGAGTTCAGGAACTGGGAATCAGCCTCCCTGAATGTTTTACTCTGTGACTGATATGCTCTGCTACCTTGGGCTAATCATATCATCTGTCCTTCTGGCTCATCTGTGTCTCAGGCTGGCACTGGGACCTATGCCCTGTTTCCCTTTGCTCCATTCTGCACATTCCCAGCCTTCCTCAACTGCTTGCTGTTATCCGACCCTGACCTTCCCCACCCTTCCTCCTGCGTTTTTGAGGCACTGCCATACCTCAAAGTTTTCCATTCTCTTGGCATTTCCCTTAAGTGATGAGATGAAGCTTATGTTAGTATGAATTCCTCAAGTCTACAACTCCTGTTTCTAAGGATACATGTTTTGAGACAAGGATTAGCTGTCAGATAAAAGGTTGTCAGCTAGGTCAGCATTGGTTAAGAACGTGTCCAACTGTATGTTACTCAGCTCTAAGTCACACAGTAAAGATCAGCACCTGTGCCTGGCCTGTGGCTGCTCAAAAAGAAAAATCAAGATGTCCCAACCCCCTCTGGTCCCTGTCCCACTTCTCTCCCTTGCTCCCAAGTGCTAGCCCATGTGAATTAACACAGTACTGACATCTACAGTCATACTTTCATACATCATTTTTCCATTAAACCCCTTCTGGCAAGGAATACCTAATTAGCAGGTAAGCACAGATCAAATGCCATAACTACTGGTGAAGGAGGTCTGCCACTGGAGACTCTTCTCTCATTTTGAAGACAGTGTAATGTTACATGAAAGTGCTGAAAGTTGTATTCCCTGCCTCTTTTCCTACAATCCACAGGTACAAGCATGCTGTATCTACACCCTCGTCAATCATTCTCAACATAACATAAGCTGCATTCAAAATCTTAAAGCATGGATTCAAATTCTGTGGGCTTAAAAACAAAACACCAAGAGTGATGTACATATTTCTGCAAGTGAGCAAAGGCAGAAATGGACTCTTCTGTATAGCCCAGTCAGCCAGCCCACCAAGATCAATTTAATTTCATAGAAGATGTGAAATAATTCACATAGAGCTGCTGTTGCAAATCCCTTTCTTGCCTTGGCCAGTCCCTGCTGGCAAGAAAGTGCCCAACATCTGTGTGGAGCACATCAGTGTTTATTTTTACATTTTCTACAAGGAAGACTCAATTCTCTAGATGCCTCATAGCCTCCACTTCAATAACAAACAATTGAGGGTTATTTAAGCAAGTCACTGCTCTTACATGGCAAAACTCTTCTTCCTTTTATTGCTACTGACATCCAAGCATCTTTCCCTCTTTACCACCATGTTTTCTAGAAAGCTGAGACCTCCCTTCATGCCCCGAGATGCTGCCTCAGTCACCATTCCTTTATCAGAAACCCCAGTGTCAACTTGCTCTCCGGGAGAGATCAGCCTATGCTGCTGCTCCAGTCAGGATAACAGCATTGCAGCTCTGGCATCAAGAACACTCATCTGTTTTCCAAACCTTCTTTCATTTTCTGATTTGCTTTTTAAGTGCTCTTTGAATATGGAATCCCCCAGGAAAAGGAGTATCCAAGAACCTCAAGTTTTGATTGCTATGTCTCTTCCCCACTCTCTCGGCTCTGTGTGCAGGAATAGCAAGGCAAATAGAGAAGAAGAATATCTATCTCCACAGGGAGCTTCCTGCTTCATAAGCCTTCCAGACCTAACTGCTGAAGCTGGTTTTATATTATAGACAGATTTGCTCCTTTGCATTGCCCTTCCACTTCCTTGGCCGCTTGTTGCTATGTTCACAAAGGCCTCTCATTTAAGCAACATTTCCCTCCATTTGTTCTTTATGTTGACTGCCTCAAAATAAAATTAAGAAAAGTAAGAGACCTGCTGTGTCTCATTCAACCCCATCAGCTTCTTCTGTCATCTCTGATGCAGCTCCCTTCCTCCTCACTAACTGTGAATGGCCCTGAATAGATAGCATTTTCCCTTCCACATCAAGAATTTATTACATTCCTCCCTTAGGGCCAGATTCTACTAGGTCCTAATTACTATATCCCCCATCAATGTTTTAGTGGAGGGAAAAAAAAAAAGCCTTCAAATTATTAGCAAGACTGGGCCTGGAGTGTTTATAACCTTGTGTGATCAAAACCTCAAGCCTGCTAGGCAAGCTAGAATGTTATTTACTTGGGGAGGAGAGAGAACACAGGGAAAGCAGGTGAACATACTGCTTTTCATCACAGCTAAATATTTGATCTGGGTCTGGTGGTACTCCTGACAGAGGGAGCCAATCCACTTCACAGAAATTCTCTTTCTGGGCCTGGCCTAAAGCAGTCTGGCAGAGCTGGTCACAAGTAGCCACAGTCCCGCTTGCCAGGCACTGTCTGCTTGCCTGTATATGAACTTCACATCAAGATCCTTTCATAGGTCCTAGCACAGTGGTTTCCAACACGGGGTGCCAGGGAATGCACAAGACAATCCATTGGGGTGCTGGAAGAAAATATTTTTTTTGTACTGTTAACAGATATAAAGATTAAATAAACACTATTTAATTTTTTTTATCTCATCCTTTTTTAATTTCTATTTTTGTGTACGTTTTATAATGTACGTAGTATATTAGTACAGTAGTGCATGTATATAATCTATAAATAAATAAATATACATAGATTGGGGGTGCCTGCTCTAAAAACTTCTACTGATAGGGGTGCATGATAAAAACGTTTGGAGAACACTGCCCTAGAGTTCCTCAAGTAATTGCATTCAGGACTGAAGCAGCCTAGCAGACACAGCCCACCCTCACTCTAGCAGAGAGCTGAGGGCATGCTCCAATCCTTCAGCTGATCTACCTGTAGGTTTTGTACCCAGTACAACCAGTCTGCTTTAAAAAGCAGTCATTTCCCTTTGTCCCCCTAGAAAACTGTTCTTGTAAGAACAGGGGAGCGGTGGTATTAGAGGTACTTTTGCATTGGCGTAACACTTTTCACGCCACTCTGCTTTATACATGTAACAGTTTACTACTGTCATTAAAATAGTACCACGTACACATTTATTTAAGCATGTGCTTATATGCTTCTCTGGATTCAAAGGATAATATACTACATTAACATCCCTCAACACTCACCTTTGACTTTTAATTTGCATCACTCATAAATCAAGAGGCTGTTTAACAGCCTTGTGTTTTTCTCTAGTGGAAAGAAGTTTCTAGAGCACACGCTCATTGTGCAGTCAGCCACGCAAATTATGAATCCTATAAGCAAGACTAAGGCTGCAATATGCATAGTGGTATGAAAGGAGGAAAATGTCTTTTTACTATAAAAATGCACTGTAGTCTCTCCTGCAGCCCCGGTGTCCTCCTTTCAGGGCCTTACGACTACCACTCAATAGATTCTGTTTGCTCCTCCCAAACCTTGGCAAGTAAATTGCAACTGAGTGTTCTTCAGGGAACATGGGTTTTTCCCTTTGATCATGGGTCTTAATGTTAGTTTCTATCACTTATACTCAGATCTGATGCCAAATTTACTACTGTTCTAAGTATATAAAATGTTTATTAAGATCTAATTAAACGCTATGTTTAGGGAGCAATCCAGTCATGCAACTTGTCATTGAATTTGGGGTATGTAAATGTCAGGCATTTAAGTTCCTCATATAGTGGAAGCAAACAGGTTGTGCTTTCAGTGAACCTCAAAAGGGACCTCTGAAGAAATTTTCGATGCTACAGTTTGGGCGTCAACTGACAACAGTAATCTCTTCTAGGGTCTTTTCAGCTCCAATCCAGCAGAGAGCATTTGAGGCAGATACTTAACCTTAAGCCACACTGATCAAATTATTCTTAGGCACCAGTGCAACACTACGGGGAAGCACATATTTTTGAAGTGAGATTACACACGTTTCTCACAGCCCAGGGTTGCTCCAAACAAATGATTTAGTGGTATAAGTATTATAATGTCAAGTGATGCAGTCTGTAAAAAAACCAGGAATAACTACAAAACAATGAGTCGTGAGAAGTACAGATTCCTCAAAGACACAGCAAAGGAGGCACTTAAAGACTCTGCTTAGAAAAACACTAACTTCTTTTACTTGAGTTTAAAAGCTTGCTTATTTTCTCCTCCCCCTTCTAAATTACCGACAAGGTGGCTTACAATGGCTGTCTACAGCAGTGGTCACAGAAAGCAAAGCTTAAAACGTATCAGTGTGTCTCCTTTCTTTAGGAAGCATTCAAGCTCTACCAGTATGCAGAACAGTGAGTTCAGCTATGCTCAAAGAAAAAAAGAAAAACAGCCACACCAAAACTGCTTACAGAAACATAAAATTTTGTTTTCTTGGTAGAAATTATCACTTGGTTTTGGCCACATCCTCCTGCCTCCAGAACCAGTGTCTGGGGAATGAGGGGCTCCAGAGCACAATGTGAAGGTGAGGGAAGAACCAGACATAGGAGACTCCGTCCTCACCCCCACCAATAGAAGTCAGGGAGGAGAACAGAGAATATTCCTTTAATGCTTGCCACAGAGAATCAGGCCCGTTACTCAGTGCATTAGCCTCTAAACTTTCACTAGTCTCTTCTACTAGGCAGCAGAAACACAGATGCATTCACACCTCAGGCCCAATAAAATGCTCACTCAAAACTCTATACAGAGGCAGCTGACACCCCCAAAGTGCAACCTTCATCCAAACAGAAGGTTGATTAATCATGGGATAACCAAACCCATAGATAAGCACCACTCCCGCTAGATCTGAAACCCAAATTCTGTTGAGCTGCACACTGCATTCCTTCAAGCTTTTAATGCTAAGCTTGATGTTGTGGTGGGTGCGACAGTTGTTCACATATTGCATCTCCCACACAAGCAGATCTGGAACATCAGCTGTACCAGGTGTGGGTGAGCAGCATGGTCAGGGGCATCTGGCCATCACTTTGGTATGTTAGAAGCACCAGCTGTCATCTTTATGTGACACTATGAATGCAAGAACAGGCAGAGGCTGGTTTCACATGGCCTTGCCTCTTGACATCAACTAGCTTTTTAATCGCCGGAGATTCTGTTAGAGCCTACAGGTTCTTCTCTCTACAAATGTGCTGTCTAATGAGGATTGAACTCAAGCAAGCCATCTTTCAGCAAGGGCAATTCAAAAGGCTGTCACCCCCGTCAGCTATTTTTGCATATGGTAGGTGAGAACTCAATACTTGGAAGACCTTTACCTTCTCCTCTCACAGGAATGGACCTGGGCACATGGGGCAGAGGAAAATGGCAAAAAGCCTGGCAGAATTTGAACAATGAACCCCTGCCCCAGACTACCTGCAATTTTAACAGGAACAGTGGAGACATGGTGTCCAGCAGAGCCCAGAACAAAAAAAAAAGGAAGTTTCATAATGACTGAGAACATGATGTTAAAATGTGAAGTATCGGTAGGTTCTATATTAAGACGCAAGAGGAATGTTCATTTTTATGACAGCAAAGGATTCTAGGATTCTAGGAAGCGAAATACAATTAGAGAAACTAAATGCTGTAGCAAAGAAGAGCAGGTTATGAAAGGTTATAGTACAGATTAAAAGGATTCAGCAGAAACAGAAAGCTTCAAAGTAAAGTTTTGAACAGCTTTTGTTATATTTGTTTCTTGCTCCTTTTCTGATTAAGGTATTGTGCTGAAGCATTCTCCCTTTAGGTGCCCATTTCAGCTTAAAAAGAAAGAATCCCATCTCCCTTTTATCTCAGGAAGAAAGATGACATTGGAACAATTGGTAGTGCACTGCTCGATGTCAAGCTGCTCCAGGTCAATACTCAGACCCCTCTTGAGTCAACCTTTCAGCAAAAGACCTGAAGAAAAGGCACGGTTTGTATTTTAACGTTTCACTCACTCAACTGCAATATCTGCCCATAAAATGCTATCAAATGTTTCTGCTTCAGCATACAATACAAATGGCTGCTTTTAGAAAGAAACTAATGCTCACTTAGTTTCTTTTCATTGATTCAGGGAGTAATAGCCAACAGCCAAAAAGAAAAGAAAAGAGTTAAAAACTGGTACAATCTCAACAACAGCATTAACAGTGTCATTTCATATTCCTAGAACAATTTCATATTCAGTACCCACTTTGACAGTACCAATTCAAAAATATCCGTAGCTAAATATTTTACACCCACCATCTGGCCCAGAAAGCAAATAGGTGCTTGCACCGTAATTTGCACTTAACAGAGCTCAGCATGGTTTGTATTTACCCCAGTCTAGTGGAATTGCAGGATTAGGTACTTCTGGCTGTACTCCTACCCCTCTTAGCCAGAAACAGCTGTGCCTTGTACAGAAAGATCCAAAATGCTCTTTAACCAAATGGGGATGAAGGGAAAGAAGAAGGAAGTGAGGCCAGTGCAATTTTTAGGACACAGAGATACTTGATAACCTAGGTGTGCTTCAGCTGCCAGGGCAAGGCCTTTGCCTTCATGTTCAAGGGAACTAATAAGGTTCATAGGAAAGTAAGTTTCCTAAGTCTGAGGACAGGACACCAGAAGCTGCAACACCTGCGGCAGAGACAAAGACACAAAAATTTCAAATCTTGCAGTTTAGTATGTATTTTTGTTTCTAATCCTCAAATACTAGGAGCCCCGTAACAACAACCTAAGTGAATCCAAGTTCAAGTTAACACATGAAGCTGAGAAAACAAAGACTTTCAAAGAGAAATGAGATTTGGTGACTTTAAAGTTGTTACTCTGATCTCAATACTCCTCAAAGACTGAATAGATTTTGGAGGAAAGACTAATCAAGGACATCAAGACAAATGCAGACCATTTTAACATAGACAGGTCACCTTAGAATAATTTTTAGTGGGTAAGCTTCTAAGATATTACTTACGGGATAGCTGAATTGATCTGTTCCATTTCTAGCTAGGTACTTGTTAATTGGCAGCAACACGGATGAGCAAGAGTATTAGTGTCTCCTCTCTACCCAGATCCTTGACTGAGAGACGAGTTGTCTGGATGAAGGCAGGTGACTTTGGGCAAGAGATTGTTTCATTTTTTACTAGAACATGGAAATAGAACTGAGTGTATGATCAAGACACTAACAGGCAAAGCTGGGCTGATCATCCTACTAGATAAAAGCTGGATTTGTTGGCCAAAATAAATCTTACAGACCAATAATGAAAGTGTTTTTCTCTAATTATCTGCTCAAATCAGAGACAATCTCTTATTCTGCAGAAAAGTGATGCACAACCGACTTCTAAACCAGTGGTTTTCCAGGTAGCACTAGGCAGGTTTTTAGTTATCTTTAGTGGAGATAGTGACATATTAGTGCCTTTGAATAAGGAACCATAAACCTGACCTGGAACCCTGTGCAATTTGCCAACAAAGAGTTGATCCTAAGCTGGGAAAGACTGAGAACTACTCCTAGAAGAAGTGGAGGTGTATTCTTGCAAGGGAAGATTGTGAAGAACCCTGTTACTTTCTCATTTTTAGCCAAGGGGGGAAAAAAAAACAACCCAACAAAAAAACAGGAAATCTCTTAAATATACTTGAGATAAATATCAGGAAAAGAGAAGACCTAAGTGCCAACAGTACTCTTTGCAAGATGAAACAATTCTGCAATGTTCACAAAGAAGTGAAGAAACAACTTTCTGATACCGAGTCCATGAACTAGAGAAACATGGAATAGACGTTCTGTTGTCTTTTCTTGCCAAGACATCTGTTACATGGTCATCAGTTATTGCAGGTATCTGGACTATGACTTAGCTGGGCCTGTTCCAGACCTGTGCTTGTCTTCCTCCACATATTTGTCCTTATGGTCTACAGAGGTTTGTGTTGGGGTTCAGCTGCAATGAGGCTCTTCATACCTCAAAGAGTCATGGACAAAGGCCAGTAAAAACCTAAGCACCACTGGATGATGCAGTAACTAAATGCCTCCAAAGTGTAGCATTGCTAATCTCACAAGTATTTGGGTAGTGTTATATCAGACGTCCCTGGTATAAGATGATTAGTGTTTTTGACACAGAGAAGGAGGCTCAGAATCAGTCATTTGAGCAGAGATACAAGATTCATGGACACGCAACTCATCAACATAGAGTGAGGCTGAGAACAATACCCTAAGTAACTGTCAAGCGTGCCTCGGCCACTTTACCACAGCAAAGGGAAGGAGGGAGTTTCACCTTAGCAGATCAGGAGGCCATCTGCGAGCACACAGCTCCTTCCCACAAGCTATACAGCCATCTCCCTGCTCCCAAAGCTGATGCAGAAGATGCAAGTAGCAAGTCTTCTGCATAGCACTGCAACATAACAACCTGCCAGTAAGCAGCTGCCCTAGCGTTTGCGTTTATCTTAACCAATCTAAAGCAGAGAAGAGCAGCGCTGGAAGGGACCTCAGGAAGTCCTTTAGTCCAGGCCTCTAGTCCCGTTCAGCACACATACTGGGTGTCAGTATCACAAGAAGTTAGCACCACTTTCTCTTAGGTTTCCAGAGACACACCTCATGTCTTCTGCAGCACTGCACTGTTTTTCTATCATGTCTGATTTAATTTTTCCATCAATTCAATTTATACCTGTTATTCCTTATATTCAGTGTTCAGAGCAGGTAAGGTAGATAATTCCCTTTCCTATAAAAGCCCTTACTTACCCATGTGGCCACTTAGCTTAAAAACAGAATACTGAAAGGTGGTCTAGTTATTAGATTTTCTGCTTCTCAGTCCTTTCTCTTCACATTTGACTATTTGCTTCTCACCTGGGTTGGTGACCCAGAATATCCCTCCTAAATGGCAAGCCAGTCTCATTGCAAGTCTTGTACGCTCTATTTAAATATCTGGGGAGGATGTTTGCCTTTTCACAACATGATACTGAGTCACATTTGTCTGGTGTTCAGCTTCCTCCAGTTCCTTTTCCACCTAAACAGTTCATCCTCTCCATTTTCCACTTCTGCTGTTAATCACCGCTGCCTTCACACTAAGCATTTCTCTCTTGCACCATGCCATTTCCCCCTCCCCAAGCTACTTCAGGCTGCCAAGAACCTTGCAAATTCTCAGCCTGCCCTCCAGTGCACATGGAGTCACTCCCAACTTCATGTTATCTAAAAGTTTAATAAACAAATTCAGTAAGTCCACCTCCATTCAGGAAGGCAGTTTCAAATTTTCATTAAATTAAAAAAAAAAAAAAAAAAAAAGAAAATTCTTCCATCAGAACATTTAAGCTTTTGCCAGATCTTTATGCAATATATTTTTGGAGATACTGGGCCAGACCTTATCGAATTCAAATGGAGACAGAAACAGACATTTGCAGTAATGACAATTTTAGTGAAAATACCTGACAGGGCCTAGATGGTGTTTATTCAGTCAGATGTTTCTGCACCTGCCTGCTTCTCCCCCCTATATATTTTAATCTCTGCAAGGCTTGTTGCAACAGATACGGCGTAACACAAAGCACAAGGTGGAACTCGGACCT
Source organism: Pandion haliaetus (assembly GCA_013401275.1). Taxonomy (NCBI): domain Eukaryota; kingdom Metazoa; phylum Chordata; class Aves; order Accipitriformes; family Pandionidae; genus Pandion; species Pandion haliaetus. The sequence continues at coordinate 81,226 of VYZV01014253.1, read as the reverse complement.
AGTAATGCAGAGAGGGTTCCTGCCTCAAGAATTTGCCTCTGATTCAGTATAGAAAACAAGGAGAAAAGTCTGACAGAGAATGCAGTGCAAGGCTCAGACAGCCCCCAACTATGCACAACCGCTCCAGGTGCCAAAACCACCACCACAAGCTGGTACCTTGTTTCATACACAAGAAACAAACACCAAAGGTAATTTGAAGCAAAACGAACTTGCAGGGCACCTATGAAATAGAAAGGTAATGAGAAGACAGCGCTATCTCCCAGTCTCTCTGCGGCAGCAGCCAGGCTCTCCATGGCTGAGGGGGGGGCTGGCTACCAACAGCCCGAGCTGTAGGGACAGGGTAAGGAGAGCCCAGAGCCATTGGGAAGCAGGCTGGAAGAGCGGCGCAATCAAGCATCGACAAACTCCTTCTCAACACCTCTTCTGTAGAAAAGGCATTACAGAAAGCCATGGCTTTTGCCAAAGAGGTGGTTTCAAGGAGCTTCTGCCAGCGGCCCAGGGGCACCGCCATGCCTGACTGTCCCTGCCCAGCCACCCTGGCCCGGGGTCCCACGTCAGCCCCCGGGGCCGTCAGCCCCTGCCCCAGCAGGGCTGGCCTCCAGCTCGCCACAGCCCTCCCCTGCCGAGCCATGGGCCCAGCCGAGCCGAGCCCACCCGCAGGCCCACGTCCTGACCCAGCCTCAGCCTGTCCCTAGGGAGGGACACCGCTGGTGTCAGTTTAAGTACGAGTCATTACCCAGTAGCACAGAAGCAGATGAAGAAAGGCCTTTTTTGAGAGGGTCATTCCTTATTCATCAAGCACAACCCCCGTCAAGTGGAAAGAGCAGGATGTCGTTCACTCCAAAACCCATCACTTTTCCCAATGGGGGAGATTTGCAATATGCTTAAAGCCACCTCCTTTCCTTACCCTTAAAAGAAAAGACTATTTGCAGCAATGTTAGCACCATGAAAATAGCTACAGATCACTCAAAGGCACTCCAAGTCTTAGTGCTTAATTTCTTTTAATCTCAAAGCCACCGACAAGAGGGAATTAGTGCAGATCTCACGAGTATGAACCTTCAGATGTCGTATTTTACTACATCTGAAACCAACCAATAACTACATAACAGGACAAGTTTATAAGTAAGGAATAACTATGATGCCTAAAAAATTAGGAAAAGTCTTCAGTTTAAGGAGGTTTTCTCATTTAGTGATCCTGTTCAGTAATACAGTCCAGCAAGCCCTTTGAAAGGCTAAATAAGAATTTATATCCACATATGTATTTATATCCATAATGCAACATATCCAGCATGACAGATGTAAAAGCATCTTACATTTTTCAAGATCACCTTGGCAATCCCACATCCCAAACCAAAGGTGCTTTATTTTTGCTAGGCTGCCGCAGCAAGTGAAGGTTTACGAACCACCACCCTGCCCTGTGGGGAAGGCTGGCCACCTCTCACCTTGCTGTCCAGTTGAACTGTTTGCCCTGTACTGGAGCAGAGTAAGTAAAACTAGATCCCCATCCCAAAGACCATAAGCCATACGCATAAGTGCATACATCTATGAGTTTCAATACATATAACCTCTTCAAAGTAGTTTTTCTGGGCATGGACTGACAAGATTACCATTCCCAAGCCATGCATCGGCAGGGTGCATCCAGCAGCAGACAGCACAGTGACATCAATGGGAATAGCCACACGCCTACAGCCACACGCTGACCCCAAAATGCACACCTACAAGTGCTACCCACCGGGAAGTTAGCCAGCATCTACCTTTCAAAAAAAAGCAGAGATGACTATACGTCAGACTTTCCACAATAGTGAATTTTGTAATTAACTTAAAAAAAAGGAAGATATTCTCATTTTTTGCTCCAATTTAATCTTTCATACACACCCACCTCTCTGCCATATGTAATCAGAAATGAATCACGGTTGTAACAGCAGCTGCTTTAAGACTTTTTTTTCTGCTTTTTCTTCACTAGAAATAACACTTCCAGTTGTGCTCACTGATGAGCTTGCTGTATCTTTTATCTCAGTCCAATAATCTTCCCATCCAATACACAACTAGTTTCCCCCATCCATACAGACAGACATGATATTCCTCGCTTCTGTGTCTCCTGTGTATCCCCCTCTGACATGATTTTTGCATCCTTACAGTGTTACTCATGGACTATGCTTCAGTTTGCCCAGTTTTCAACTGCACAGCTACAGCTTTGTATTACTTGCTGAATACAAGTTGCTTGGTTTTATTCTTTGCCCTTCTTAATGGCAAATATAGTTTGTCAACACAGGTCATGTGAATCCCTCACACTGCCCAAGAAAGCAGAATCGAAAGCATGTCTTCTATCACGTGTCATTAATACCAGTTGTCTTCACAGAAAATCAGAAGATAATCCAGGAGTAATTTATACAGAGCCAAAATAAGCTAAGGAGATTTCCAAGCCTATTTCCCTCCAGTCTCTCAGCCAAGGAGCTCTGGCCTCATTTTTAAAAGACCCACTCAGTTACATGACCATTCATTTTCAGTTAGCGCCAATGAGTGATTAACATCCTGTTCTTTAAGGAATATGAAGTGGGAGCTTGGTTAAGCTCCTAGAAAGGATGCCTTGCCACAAGGAAGTGAGATGTCAAATGCTAGTATTCTCATGCATTTGTCTTAGCCATGCATTCCTTTTGAGTCCATCTCTTCTGTTTTCTAATAACATGCCCAATTTTGGGCAGTATTCAGAAGGATGAAGTATTTTAGGGATTATATTCCACTGACCTCTAGATGAGATGTGTCGCTGTATCCATGACTACCTTCCCTTTGGGAAGGATCTTGTATTTCCAAACTGCTAAATCCATCTCCTCGAAAGCTTTGAAAGCTTGAGCACGGGAGGGAAACAAAACAGCTACGTGAACAAGCGCACCTAAGAGAAATTTCCAGCTTCTTACCTCTACAGCATCCAGGACAGCTTCCTGTGACCTAGCAGTCTGTACAGAATTAACAAGTCAACTGCACTATTAGCAACCTCATTAGACTCAGCAGAGAGGCTAATTTCCTCTCCAGGTTGACTTAAAAGTATGCAGATAAGGAAATTGTTTGCTGTACTGTTTCTGTGATGTTGACAAAGGTACATGAGTACCTGTAGGAACTAATCTACTTCTTTTAAATGACGCCATCAATAGCTGCAAGGGGAAACACTCATTTTATGCAGTAACAGATCTAGGAGTAAATAGGCTTTTTCTCTGTAAAAGGCTAGACGGTGTCTATGGAGAAGACCTTGATCTGCAGTGCTTATAGACTTTCACGTCTCAAGTACTGACCAAAACTGGTTCTCTCTATAAAAGCAGAGAACAATAGTTTTTTTTTCTGTGAAGTTCATCAACACTAAGTTATTCCCCAAATGCATGTTTAATAGCAGAGGTATGGGCAAAAGAAGGAAGGGAACACAGATAGCTAAGTTGCACTAAATTTTAGAATGAATAAGGCTGTCATGTCGTGCACTTGATTCACGTCAGTGATGATGGAAGCAGGAAAATGTGATCTACACCCAGTAAAACCACCTGAAAAGCACGTTTAGGTTTTATAAGACATATGAGATATTAAGCCTCTGCATGATTCACTTATTTAACAAAACTTCAAACCTTTAAGTCATCCTATAAAGGCTCTGCAAAGTAGTAGTGTACATCTTTGTGATGTATTTATCATAGCTTCCTGGAAGTGTTGTGATGCTGTCATTATAAGTAATTTCTGCTTAGAACGTAGGAACAGATTGTGTATAGATACGCAATTTTTTTCCAGTATTTTCCATGGTTATGCAAGTCAAAAGAAGCTAAATTCTCTGATGACATAAATAAGCAAGAACAAGTCACTTCAGTGGTACTTTATCCACTTAAGAGTCAGAGAATTTGGCCCAGATTTTTCTGAAGCAGAATCTGCCATAAGTAACTAAGTAGCTTCCATAGCTTTTCTTCCACCTGTGGAATCTTTTAAGGATTGACCTCAATCTAATGAGACTAAAGCCTTCAGATTCTATTCAGGATTTGAACCAAGATCACCACCACTGTTAGATGGTGGCACGTATATGGCCCTCTTTTATGGCCCAGCCTGACCCAAGAGCTCTTTCTCCAGGCTCCCGGCTGCTGGAACGCTGCCTTGCCATCTGCCTGCCCACACTCTTGCGAAGAAGAGTATCTGCATTGGATCTCCCCCTACGTCCTGCAAAGACTTTCCACAATTCTCTGGCCAGTTACAATTCTAGCCATTCAAATAACAGGTAAAAGCTTTTCTCCCCTTCTCTGTATCACTTTCCTATGATTATTTAACTGAATTGTTTAGCTCCGCTAAAACAACTTAGAACACAGGTCAAATGAACAACTCCATGCTATATCAGTATATATTGTATCATATGATTTGCTGGAGACTAACCCGAAGGAAGTAAATTCATTTTCCTCATTTAACATTAATAAAATAACACTACAAAAAAAAGCCAATCAAGAGTGAAGTCTTATCAGCTGACATGCAAACAGACACTTGTGATTAAAGATAAGAAAAACCTTTTTTACTGTGAGGGTGGTCACAACCTGGAATTTAAAGCTGTGCCTTGCTTCCTTGACTTTAGCTGGAACATGCAGGCTCATTTAATCTCTCAAATAACATACCCTCCCTTCTACAGAAGATCATCTCTCATGTGGCAGCCATGATGGAATAAATGACTCTTTCCCATAACCTGGTCTTTCTGGAAAAGAACATTCTCATTAAAAAAAAAGATTAAAAACTACTTTAAAAATTCATTTAAACCTCTTCAAGGTGACAAGGAGAGCCTGATTGCTAAACATGGTCTATGCAACTTCTCCCTGAGAGCATGCTGTTCTACTGGAGCGTGTTCTTCAAAGATGGTAACTTACGGCACTTTTAGCGTTTCAGAGAAATACTCTGGAAATCCATAAAAAGCTAGTTACACTCTCTAAATGCAACTCGAAGAGGAGCTGCTATGCTCTTTCAGCAAGGAACATTCTTAACATTTTGTCCTTGGGTCTAGGCTTCAGAACAGGGTTTGGAGGGCAGAGAAAATGAAGAAAACAGAAGCACCGTTTGGCTGTAACTTTGAGGACTTCAGCATTAACTTTTGCTCAGACTCCCCTGCTATTGCTGCCACCCTAAAACATCATCCCCAACAATAAGACGAGCTCTTACGTCTGCAGTCCAATTTTCTGGTCACTGAACTATATTGATATATAGGAAGAACTGGACCCAAGGAAGAGAACGCCAGCTACTCCAGTTCAGGAACATCAAGCTGCAGCAATACCAGGATATTTGCACCTTCTCAGACCCTCTGTGAAGAAAGACCAGAACCAATACTGCACATATTATGGAACATTTCCTGGCCAGATTACTGAGCTAACAAGGGAAAGCACCACTCAGAGCCACCCCACTCTCCAAGGAATGAAGAGCACACGAATTAAGTCTGGGGCAGGAGTGACCAGAAACGAAGGGTTTGCGCTGAGTTACCAGCACTTACTAGCTTGTCACTAATGTAATAATAGTTGCTTGCTTGCTCTCTCCATTTCAATTATGCTTGCCCTACCCTATCCTAGCAGCAATTTGTTCTCTTACTCTTTCTGCACTTCCATGACTAGCTCTGTCCTGCCCTCAGAGGAAGGGATGCCAGAGCAGCCCCAGCTATCTCTCCTTTCAGAATTAAAGCACTGTTTGGGCAGAGGTCTGACCTCCATTCCTAGGAACCTATCTATTTGTAGGTTCAATTCCCAACAAATCAATTCTGCTCCCCCTTCACAGCAAGGTTTGGAAAGAGAGAGAAGGGAGATGCCAGAACATGCCTGGATCCAACGTTTGATCATGGATGCCATCATCCTTTTAAACACACATGCTGACCTACACACTGACCTGCTGCAGCCAGGCACTCTTTGTGAAAGGAAGGCATTTCGGCAACTGCCTCCGAGACCTCCTATCCCAGTACCTCAGAACTCATGTTACTGCTTCGGTATTTGTGTCGGGCACTTGTTTCCTCAACCTATTTTAATCAGAACTACACAGTGCCACTAGTTACCAGTTTAAAAATGAGGGCATCACGATATGGTTGGGATTTTTCTCAGCAACTAAGAATGATTTCGCAGAGTAGCTTCACTGGAAATAACACGAAGTGCCAGCAAGCCATCTGTTCTAACCTCTGTGTTAACTTTAACAGCTATTTTGGATTTCCACAAAGGAAGTCAGCTAAAGCTATTAATGTGTTTGTTTTTTCCCCCTAGGGAGTCTAAGCACCCAGTATTTTTATTAAATGGAACAACAGTAACTAGAGATTCCTGAAGAAGGGGCAGAAAACAAAAATCAGGGACACAAACAGCAGTATTGTGTAGCGATGCCATCCAGTCACTTCTCTCCTGACACAGAAGTCAATCCAGACCTTTCCAGGTTTACCAGAACCTGCCACACAGGCAAGGGATGTGTCACCACAAACACACGCAGTGACTGACTGCACATTGAGGACACACTGAACCATCTAACACTGCCAGCAGCCCCCAGCACACCTGGGCCCCTAGTATATTTTTGAGATGAAGTATCAGTTAGCCTGTCTGTGCTCAGGACTATTTCTAGGGATGGATACAATACTTTTCTAAGACATCAGTTCAATATTGAGGCTGGGGAGGGAAATGCAGTATTAAGTAATTTACTCAAAANAGAAAAAAGAAAAAAGGAAGTGATAGTATTTTCTGCTTGTAGTTAAAAAGACCACAAAAGTGTTGTAAGTAGCTCTCCTTTTTTTTTTTTTTCTTGGGAGCTTTAAGTTAATGAGAATGAGCTAAACCTTTTCCTCCTCTGTGCCTTCTCTTTCACAAAGGGGCAGTCTCCCAAACCAAACACCTTGACACTAGGCTTGATCCTAGTCTGATTCAAGGATTTATTTCCAGCATGAGACTTCAGTCCACAAGGTCATTTGTCTTCTGGCATCACATGATAACAAGTACTTGCCACCAGGATTCTTCTCTTGAGATTTTGACCAAAGAGCTGCACTTGGAAGTTTTGGTGCTAACCAAAGATAAGTTTTATCTCAGCCTCATGAAAACCTCTTAAGTTCAGTACCTAGAAAGAAAGGATTCTTACATCCAACACATTGGAACCGAGAACACGGTTTTGTTAGTACTCTGCGGCTGACCCTGCATTTCTTGCTTGTACTCCATTAGTGACCGAAAGATGTGCTGCCACTGCAAGGGACAGCTGTCTTCACCTCAGTGGAGACGTTTTCCTCAGCAGGTATGGATCCCAACTCTTGGGTCAGAACAGAGTCCAACAAAGTGACAATGGTGCCAGTACAAGTATGCTTAGCAGGACTCCAATTATGATATATGCATGGTCTAAAACCAGTCGATCTACAAACTAGAATTATAAGAGCTTAGTTATATACAATGCAGTAGTTTCCATAGTTTGGAATTTGAGTAGTCAAAACAAAAATATCACAGAGGGTACACGTTTCGCACATATCAAATCATGACACTAACTGAAATTCTGCCAAAGCAAATCACCATGCTATGAACAGTATGCAGCATCTATCATCATCATCACGATCAACAGAATGAAAGGGCAGCAGCAACCTCTTCTCCATCTAGTACTGGGAGGAAATATTCACAGCAATACCCATACACCTTCCTCAAGAGACGTCTGCATCTATTTCCGACAACCATAAATCAGACTCCTTTATTTCAAAGGAAATATGAATTCCTGAATTAACAGGTCATCAACTTAATTGTCTTCCAAACCAGCATTAAAAGGCTAATCCCAGTTCTGTCTATGTTAAAATGGATATTGCTATAAAGTAATGATATGAAGAAATAAGCCAACAAAGGCAGAGAAATTAAGCGATAATTGATGCTGAAACAGCATCACACCATGAAGCCTATGGTCCAGAACCTGATCTTAGATACACTTATGAGTAAGAATCATCAATAAAACTTACAGAGCTGTTTAAAGAGGCACATGAGCTTGATCTTTAAACATTTTACAGGGTCTAGCTATTTCCAGAGGTAGATGCAAGTTCTACTTGCACATCTGTCAGAAGCATGACAGAACTTTCCCTGGGCTCCAGTGCCAGCTCTACCTTACTCCCCCATCCCACACTGCTTCCTCAGCTAGGTTCCTGCCTGTCCCACTGCACAAATTTCAGCACACTACACCAAGTGCAGCAGCACTCTTCTGCATTTACCTTTTAAGGGCAAAATGAAGGAATTAAACACTACCAAAAAAAACCAGCGAAGACAAGCAACCTTAAGACAGGCAAACTGTCAGCTTGGTTGAGGATGACAGCAATCATCACATCCTGTTCCAAGATGCGAGTCTTTCACTTCACATCCCAGCTCTTCCTAAGCATTAATCTTTTTTGCAAAGCCTTGCTGCTACACAGTCAACTTGGCTGTTGAGGCCTACAGGCAGATACCTTACAATAGCTCCCAAGGCAAAACAGCGGTGCAACTTGCTACACAAGCCAGTCCACGGAGCTCTCAGTGCTGTGCACTGCTGCTGTATGTCATATCACGCCATTTCACCACTCTCTTGGGATTCACTCTGGCCAAAAGCCCTGCGAGCTGGGTTAACGTTAGGGACGGCTGCACAGAAAGCCTCGCAGCCAGAGGGAATCCCTGTCCCGTTCCCAGAGCCCTTCTGCACAGCACAGAGGCAGGTCACCCGCATCGCCCGGACCAGCGGTTTTCCTCACCTGCAAGCAGGGAAGAAGAGCCACCCCCCACACCACACCACACCAGAGCACGGCCAAACGGGGGCCCCGCACAGCACACCCTGCTCCGTGGGGAAGAGAGCCTGCCCGCTTCCCGCGGGGATCCCCGGAGCTGCCGGCCCTCGGGGCACCGCCAGGGCGACGGACAGGGGATGCCTGTGACTAAGCACAGCCGGCCTCCCCTCGCCCTCCCGCTCACTGCCTCGGCCAGGCTCTCCCCACACCAGCAGGGCCGCTCCGGGGATGGCACCGGGCAGGAGGCACCTACCGTTCCCCCCCGAGGCCGGGGACCGGGCACCGACCCGACAGCCGGGCCCGCAGGGGCTTCCCACCCCGGCGCCGCCGGACAGGGCTGCGCCGCGACCCAGGCCTCGGCCCCGCGCTCCGGGCACCGCCGCTCCCGAGGGCCGCCCGGCCC